>JAFLJL010018406.1:27500-42500 GCA_018398815.1 Conus ventricosus | reverse complement strand
CTGTTTCTCATACTGCTTTTTGCAAAAAAGGGGGAGATAAGTGGAATGGGGGAAAATGTGGGGGTTCGCGGCCCCAAACAACAACGGAAACAGAAACATCAACAACAACAATAGAAAACAACAATAATACTATGCTCCATACTGTTTACTTCTACAAAAACCGCTGCTGCTGCTTTGCTGCTGCTGCTGCTGCTGCTAAAACCCTACTATACTACTACTACTACAATACTACTACTACTACTACCACGAATCCAGACAGGGATGAAGACACACAAAACATCAGTTTATGGGTATATGAAATAACTTCAAAAGCCAATCTGTTGTAAGCCGAAAAAAGCCTTTTTTTGGGGGAATTTGCTATGGGGTTTAAGGGGGACAAAAGGGCAAAACAGACAAAACAAAACCTTTGGGAACAGACAAAACCAACGACCCCAAAAAACAGGGGTAGTAGCGAAGAACCCCCCATATGCCACACCCTTTTATTAAAGGGTTTTCCTTTCAGGGGGGCATTATTAGAGCGGGGAGGTTGGGCAAAACCCAAAATTTCAATTTAAAGAAAACGTTCTGTCCTTTTAAAAATTTGGGGGGTATTTTTGTTTTCGCGGGGAAAAGCGAATGGTTTCCCAATAAATGGACTGGAAGAATAAGAGACAGTTTAAGAGGGGGAAAATTAAGGAAGTCTGAAGAGGTATGGGAAGGGGGGGAAAGGGAAAAAAAGAGCGCTCGCCCCGCGTGCGCAACCCCCAAAACACAAAACCAAACCACAACCACAACACACACCACACACACACAAAACACACCCACCACTCTCTCTCTCCTCTCTCTCTCTTTTTTTGCCCTTTCTCTCTCTCTCTCTCTGTTCTCTCCCTCACCCCTCTGTCTCTCTCTCTCTCTTTCTTTTCTCTTCTCTCCTCTCTCCCCCTCCCCCCCCCCCTCTCCTCTCTCTCTTTTCTTTCTCTCTCTCTTGATTTTTGAAATGAATTATTGCAAAATTAATTCATACTTGTACGGCCTTTTTGAAACTTTTTGAAAAGAATATCGCCCGTCTTTTTTCAATTAAAAAAGGGACTCCCCCCCTCTCCCCCTCTCCCCCCTTTTCCCCCTCTCTCTTCTCCCCTTCTATCTCTCTCTCTCCTCTCTCTTTTGTGTGTTTTTTCTCCGCTCTCTCTCCTCTCCTCCCCTTCTCTCTCCCCTTTTCCTCTCTCTTCTCTCTCTCTCTCTTGTGTGGGGTGTGTGTGTGTGTGTTTTGTTTGTGTGTGTGTGTGTTTGGGTGTGTGTGTGTGTATTTTTGTGTGTGTGTGTGTGTGTGTGTGTGTGTGTGTGTGTTTTGTTTTTTTTGTGTGTGTGTCTTTTCTCCTCTCTCCCCTCTCTCTCCTCTTCTTTTAAAGGAACAGATTGCAAAACAATACTCAAAGAAACTCTTTCTCTTTCTCCCCTCTCTTTCCCCTCTATCTCTCTCTCTTCCCCTCCCTCTCCCCCTCTCTCTCTCTCTCTTTCTGTGTGTTTGTGTGTGTGGTGGGTGTGTGGTTGTGTGTGTTTGTTTTTGTTTTTGGGTTGTGTGGGGTGTGTGTGTTTTGTTTTTTGTGTGGGGTTTTTTTGTGTTGGGTGGTTTTTCTCGGGCCTCTTCTCTCTCTCTTCTCTCTCTTTTCCCCTTCCCCTCTCTTCCTTCTCTCTCTCTCTTCCCCTCTTTTTCAAAACAGACCCCCCCGAAACCCAATTTACACTAAAAAACATCAATATTACTTTTATCTATTATTTTATCTATCTATCTATCTATGGATAAAATTCAGTTCCGGTAATAGGATAGGGTTTCCCAACCTTTTTTTTTGGGTTTGTTTGTTCCCCCCCTCCTTACAAAAGGCACAGTGGACAAAAAAGGGAAAAGGCCCCGCTTTTTCCCCGGATTTCCCCCCCTCCCCCCCCCCCCTGCTTTTCCCCCCACAGGTAAAAGGGTTTCAAAGCGATAGCCAAACAGAAAAGCTATAAGGGCAGACTAAAGAAGGGGGGGGGGGTGGGGGGGGGGGGGGGGGGGGGAGGAGGAGGGGGTGAGGGGGCTGATGGACAAAAATTGGGGAAAAGGGTAGAGGTCGTCGTTTTTTTTCCCTTTCTGGATTTTTTTTGCACCTTCATAGACCATCCATCAAATGAAAACCCACGCGTTCCGAAAAGGCCCTTTTGGGTTTAAGGGAGAGAGAGAGGGGGGGGGAAGAGGAGGGGAGGGGGGGTGGGGGGGGGGGAAAGGGGGGGGGGGGGAGGAGGGCCCCCCCTTTCGCTTTTGCAAAACTTTTCCATTGGAATGTTCTGTGGGGGGGTTTTCAAATTTCCCACCCCCCCCCCCACCCCTTTCCCCCCCGCACTTTCCATTTTCTGCAACCCACCCCCCCCCCTTCCCCCCTTTTTCCATTTTTTTCCCTCCCTAACCTCTCCTATTTCCCCCCCCCCCCGCCCCCCCCCCCCCCCCCCCCCCAATCTCGCCGGGGGTGTGCGGTGTTTTTGGCTGGGGTTAAACGAGAAGCGTTTTTGCGTAAACCTCTGACTTGCAAGAGTGTTTTCTTTAGGGTTTAGTTACTGTGGCCGGATAAATGCCCACAGACTTTGGGGTTTAAAAAACCAAAACCCCCCTTTTTAAACTGCTGTAAAAAATCAGGACTGTGTGGGGCCCCGTTTCTTCCCAAATATACTTTTGGCTTTATGTTTAAAAAGGGCCAAAAAAAAACTTTCCCCCGGGGTTTTCGCCATTTTTACGCTGTGTCGTGGGTTTTTTTTGGGACTTTCCCTTTTTTGGTTTCCCGCTTTTCCTACCTTTTTTGGGGGGCAGCCTTTTATTGCGATGTGGTGACATCAAAAAAAAACCCCGGGGCCCCAACACAAACCCTGAACAAGGGAAGACATTTTCGGTTTGGGTAGTTCGCCACTGTGCCAGCCCCGGAAAACCCCGGCCCAACAGCGACATTAGGGAGTCCTTGAAGAACTTGCAGACCGTGAGGTTAAAGAGAACCCCCCAAAAAACTGGAAGAAGTAAAAGCGGGAATTTCACGTTCTGCGAGCGGATTTGTGGTCCCTTAAAGGGTGGGGGTGGGGAAAGTCAAAAAGGGGGAAGTAAACCGATCTCCGAACCAAAAATGGGGGACTTCAAAAGGCAACAGTGAGTTAATGTCGAAAATGAATGATTACGAAAACAGACTTTTACGAACTAGAGGGACGTTCTAAACGAAAAAAACTTGCTTTTTTTATGGTTGCCCCCCAGCGGAAAAATGAAACAGTGCTGGAAATGGGAGGGGGGTGCTCCCCGATCTGTGTAAAGGAAAGCTGGGGGCTTTACGGATGTTTTTAATTTGACAGGGGCCCCTCGTCTTTATGGCAGAGCGGAATCTCCTGCCCTATCTCGTTTTTCGTTTTTTTTAAACAGAAACTGAAGATCCCACATTCCAAAAAGGAAATTAATAGGAACCCAAACATTTTTTATTGGTGAAAGGGCTTCTCGAGAAGTGGGAAAGGGGGAAAATTTGAAAAAGGGCGAACCCCCCACAGAAAAGGGGGGAGGGCAAGATGGCAAGGAGCTTCCCTGGTGTTAAAATTCTTTTGAATTTGATTTGGGGAAAAAATTTTCCATCGGGTAGTGACCCAAAGTCTTACCCGAGTTAAAATAAAGGGGAAAAGGCCAAACCCAAATTCCATCCTTCCTGTTACCCTTTATTTTTACGAGGTGGGCCCTTTTTTTCGGGAACAAACCCGGGGTTTTTTGCTGTCCCCGCGAAACTCCTTTTTGAACACGGGAAAGTGAATTTGAAGACTGAAATTCCCCCCGTTACTGTAGGGGAGAAATTCGGTGTTGTGTTCATGCTGGGAAATTTCACAGGGAAAAAATGGGAAAGGTTTTACATGATGTGTCGGAAAATTTTCATTGTGACAGGCAACCCCCATTTAGTAATAAAGATGATGATGATGATGTAAAAAATTTCGTTAATGAAAAGACCAAAACATTTTTCTTTTTTCATTGGAATATAAAGGATTGGTGTCTAAATTTCAAAACAAAAGGGTTTCATCTTTTTTGAAAATCGTTTGTTTTTTTTTTGTTTTTTTGAAACCCTTTGTTTGGGAAAAATTTTTTTTCTTCTAAATTTTTTCTGACTAAACCTTTTTGTATTCCCCGCGTAAAGTTCACTAAAAAAGGGAAGGCATCAGGCGGTTAATTTTGTTTGATTAAAAAAAAGAAATTTGGGACCCTACGTTTAAACAATTTTGCTTTTAAATCCCACAATTTGGGGCCCTTTGTTTTAAAAAAAGTTTAATTTTTAAAACTTACAAAGATTTTTAATGTTTTTTTATATTGTTTCTTCCTCCCGGGGGTTCTCCATATTAACACATTTTGATTTGTGGGAAAAAGGCAAAGGGATTATTAGAAAAAGGAAATTTTCTTAACTGATTGCTTATTGATTTTTTGGTGATTTTCTTTTTTTTGTATGTGGTGACCTTAACGCAGGTTTCGAATGGTTTTCCCTCACTGTTTAGGGATTTTTTACACAAAGGATTCGTTTTATTTTCAGTTCAAACCCCTCTTCTTTTTAAAAAGGAGGCAGATTGCTCACCAAAACCCCCATCAGTTAATTAAAAATGGTAAATTGTTAAAATTTAATTTTGTGAAAAAAATTGGGTTTAAAGTGTTCCAAAGGAATTTTGCATGGTGACCGGCCCGGTCACTAACCTTGTGTCAGACAGGGGTGTTTGTGGTTGGCTACTTTTTTTTATGTCCCTTTTAATCTGTTTTCTTATTTTGTGAATTTTCTGTGAGTTTTGCGTTTGCGGAGAATTTAATCCCGATTTACATCCGTGTCTTTTTATTTAAAATGGTTTTGGGAAAGGCGTTGGGAAAACAATGCGTCAAACGGTTTAAAGACATGGTTTTTGAGAAGTAAAAAAAATTTTTGGGGGGAAAAAAGATGTTGCTGTTTTTTATTATTAAAAATATATCAAAAACAGGAATTTTAGAGGGAAAATTGGGTTTAAAGCCCTTGCCTAATTGAAAATGACCCTTAAAGCGGGTTTAAAAGGGTTTTTAATGAATTATTAAGGGGCTGCAAAAATGTATGAAAATACGAAAACACCGTGAGAAACAATTTTAAAGGGTAAAGGGAAGGTTCGGTTTTTGAATTTCAAAATTTATTTAAAAAGGGAAAATACGAAATTTTTTTAAGCAAATTTAAAAAAGTACGCTAAAGGATGATGATCGTAATGTTTTCGTTGTGCAAGGCGTGAATTCAAACCTTTTCTAAAGAGGAAGGGAAAAAGGGAAATTTTTAAAGTTTCCTTGGGTTAAAATTTAACTACGGGCATCTTGAAAAGCCCGAAACAGTTCTGGAAACCCCGTGCATAAAATATCCGTAAAAAGAAAACAAACCCCCAAAAAACGGGGTTTAAAATATTGTTTGTTGGGACGACCACCCTTTTAAAGGCCTCCCTTTAAAAAGGGGTTTTAAAAACCGGGTGACGGGACTTCCTTTCGAAGAAGATGTTGAGGAAAAAAGTAAAAATTTTTAAAAACCTCCCAATTCCATTGCGAAGTGAAGTTTTTCGATTTGGGGAAAAATTTAAAAAACGAAAAGGTGCTGGGCCGGGCGGTAATTAAATTTGGGAGTTTTTTTTAAAAATTAGTTGTAAAAGGAAAAAATTTTTTATTTTCTTTTTAGATTTATGAATTTAATTTTTGCGTTTTGGGACTTACCCAGAGCAGTGGACCGAATCAATTGTTTTTTTCCCCTCTATAAAAAGGGTTTGGGGTAAACAATCCAGACCAAATATGAGGTATTTCCTTTGTGATTTTAACTTAAGGTTTACAGTACTATTATAAAAAAGGCGGGCTGCAGGAATGGGTGGGAAAAAAACCCCCCTTACGGTTAAAAACCCGGTGGTTTTTAAAGTAATTATTCCAAGAGAAAACCCTGAAAATCTAATTTGGCCCTTGGGTTTAAAAGCAGTTTTCTTTAAATCGCAAATTAATTTGCTTTCATGATTTTTAGAAAACCTTTGATTCTTTAAAAAGAAATATTTTATGGCCTTTTTACTAAAAAAAAAGGGGTCCGAGGGAAATTGTTAGATGCTTTAAAGAGCGTATAATAGTGTGAAGGGGCCAAAATCAGATGTGGAGGGGAAATTAAAAAGATTTTTATTTTCCAAAGTTCAAACGGGTAAAACAAGGAGATGGGGGTTTTCAGCCCAATTACTATTTTCTCTGTTTTCAATGAATTTTTCTTCTGAAGGTTTTTTAATAAAAGGGAAAGGATTTGGTTTCACAGTTTAAAAACAGAAATTCTACGTTTTTTTTCTTCTTTTTGGGAGATGATGAAATTTTGTCTCGAAACGTGAAAAAAGGGCCTTTAAACGCAATTAAATTGTCAAAAATGCTTTTTGTACTTCCCCTTTTAGTTAAGGGGAAACCCGTTGAAAAATTAAAAAAACGTGTTTAAAAAAGGGGGATATTTTGGTTTTTCGAGAAAAAGGGGGTTAAAGGGTGGAATCCCGGGTGCCAAATGGTTTTTAAAACTATAAATACCTCGGGAATTTTTTTCAACACGGTTTGTTTTTTTGCCAATTGTAAAATCTTTTTTTTAGCAGAGCTAAACATGCTTTTTTGTGTTTAAAGCAAAGAATTAGGTTAGGAAATAAATCTTTTCATGTATTCAACAAAAAAATTTGATTCCCAAAACCAAACCCATTGCCCCATTTTTGGTGTGGGGAAAATGGGGCTTAAAAAATGCCCGCCTACATGGAAAAAGTCCATTTATTTGCCCTGAAAAAATTTCAAAAGGGGTGATGTGCCGACAAAAAAAAAGATTTGATTTTTTGGCGAAAAAAGTAGATATTCCCAAAATTTTTTTAAATTTGTTATAAGATGTTAGCTTAAAGGTTTTTAAAAATTTCTTGAAAATGGAAGATGCAAGATTACCCAAGAAAAACAATAAAATGTTATTTAGTTTAGATTTTGAAGGGGGGCAAGGTGAACTGGGTTTACAAAAGTTCCAAAAATTGATTTTATGAAATTTGGGCTGGGAAATGCGTGGGGTTTTTCCCGTGTGTCGGAAAAAAGGCTGCTTTTTTTAAAATGTTCGACCAGGCTTTTTTGATTTTTAGATGGGAAGACTGAATGCTCACATTCAAGTTTGTTTAGAAATTTTTTTTAAACAGACACTTCAAAACCCCCCCAAATTGTAAAACCCAACCTATTATCTATAAAAAAGGGGGCTGGGCCAAAATTTTAAAATTTAAAAAATGACTAGATTTAGAAATTTTGGGTTGTCTGATATTAATTTTTTCCCTCGTTTTCGGTTTTCGTAAAGAGTGTACGGGGATTGAATTTTGGGGCCTCGGGGTAAAAAGGCCGTGAAAACGGGTTTATTTTGTTTTTGTGTCCCCCCCTTGGAAAAAACTTAGAAAACCCCGTTTATCCCATCAAAATTTTTTAGACAACCCCTTCTGCCCTTTAGGCTTTCTTACGGGCCCTTCTGCTCGCGAAGTGTTATTAAAACAAAAAGCCAAACATTTTTTATAAGGCGTTCAAAATCCGGGTCCCTTTGCTGTGGGATGATTGGGTATTTTTTCCTTTTTTTGGGGGGTTTTAATGTTCGATTTCTTGTTTTTAAAGGGTATTTTTTCTCTTTTTGTTGCCCTTAAGTGTTTAATTTTTTGAAATTTATGCATTGAAAGTTTTAAACCCCCCCCTTCAAAGGGGGGTATTTTGGGGGTTTTTGAATAAATTAACCGCATCCGCCCCTCTCTCTCTCTCTCCCTCTCTCCTTTTCTTCCTCTTTTCTCTCTCTCTCCCCCTCTCTCTCTCCTCTCTCTCTCCTCTCATAAACAGACTTGCAAAAAATTAATTTAAAGCATTCTCTCTCTCTTTTCTTCTTCTCTCTATCCCTCTCATCTCTCCCTCTTCCCCCTCTCTCTCTCCCCCCCCACCTCTCTCTCTTCTCTTTCTGTGTTGTGTGTGTGGGTGTGTGTGTTTGGGTTTGGGGTGTGTGTGTGTGTGTTTTGTGAGTGTGTGGTGTGGGGGTGTGTGGGGTGTGTTTTCCCGCTCTCTCCTCTCTCTCTCTCTCTCTCTCTCTTTTCCCTTTTCTTCTCTATCTCATCTGAAAAGACCCCCCGCAACAATACATCAAAACTTTTTTATTATCTTTCTATCTTTCTATCTATCCCATTTTTTATCTACTTAAGGGTGAATTCAGTTCCCCCTTTGGATTTGGTTCACCTTTGGGTTTTTTGTTTTTGTTTGTTTCAAAACCCCCCCTTTCCCTTTTTTAGGGACAGTGGACAAAAAAAGGGTTAAAAACCGTTAATCCCCGAAATTTCCCCCCCCCCCCCCCCCCCTGCAGTGCCCCCACCCGGGAAAAAGGGCCAAAACGATAGGCCCAAAAAATCAAGTATCCCCAAAGCAAAGACATAAGACAGGTTGGGGGGGGGGGGGGGGGGGGAGGGGGGGGGGAGGAGGGGGTGGGGGGCTTGGTTTTTGGAACCAAATTAAGGGGGAAGGGTAGAGGCGTTCCCCGTTTTTTTCTTTCTGGATTTTTTTTTTACCCCTTCCCGGACCATCCCAAACCCAAACCCCCGCGATCCCTAAATCTTTTTTTTTAAAAAAGGGCGAGGGGGGGGGAGGGAGAGGGGGGAGGAGAGGGAGGGGGGGGGGGGGGGATGGGGGGGGGGGGGGGGAGGGAAAGGGGCCCCCATCCGCTTTTCCGACATTCCATTTTGGGTGTTCTGGGCGTTTTTTTAATCCCAACCCCACCCCCCCCCCTTCCCCCCGCACTTTTTTCCCTTTCTTGCTACCCCCCCCCCTCCCCCCTTCCCCCCTTTTCCACTTTTATCCCTCCCTTTCCTTCCCCACCCCCCCCCCCACCCCCCCCCCCCCCCCCCCCACCCCCCATCTCGCCAAAAGCCCTTTAATTTCGTGTCTTTAAGGGGAGGGTTTCCCGGGGCGCGGACTAGTCCCAAAAACCCACAAAACCCCATCTGCTGATCTATGAGAACCCAGGGCGCAGGATTTTCAACTGGATGGAAACAGGAGGTTTATAACTTAAAATGACAGGAAAGAAAACTTTAAAAGGGGCGGGGAAAACATCCCAAAAGAGTTAATTGACTTTTCCGTGGATCCAGTTGGGTAACGTGACCACACAGACGAATTGTTTATAGGGCTGTGAACACACGACGAATTGTTTGGGGAAAACTGTGAAACCCCAAAAGCAAAAATTTTTTATAGGACTGGACACACAGACAAATGGGGTTTGGGAAAAACGTAACCACCCAAAAAATTTTTGGGAAACTGTGACCACACAAAATTTTTTGGGGGACTGGACCACAAGAAAGAAAAATGTTGGGAAGACCCGGAAACCAAAACAGACGAATTGATTTTGGGGGGGCTTGGGGACCACCCGCGAATTTTTGGGAAAACGGGGACCACACAGACCAATTGTTTTGGGAAGACCCGTGACCCACAGAGAATTGTTTTTTGGGGAAAACCCGTAACCAAAACAGACAAATTGTAGGGGGCCCGTGCCCCAAAAGGGTCCAGAGGGGGGTTTTGGGGGGAAAAAGAAACCAGTGCCCGGGGAGCCCAAAGGAGAACGAAGTCATTCGAAGCTTTTATGCCTGTACGGATGACCAAAAGGTTTTCCGGGATTAAATCATTTAGTTCAATTTGGGCTCCAAAATAAACCCCGAAAAAAAAACAAAACAAACCAAACCCAACAAACAAACAAACCAAAAAAAAACAGGTTTTGATTTCCAAAAAATGAGGGTTTCTGCAGGCGGGAAACTGGAACACATTTGGGGGGCCCAAAAGCCCGAGTTGGTCGAAAAGCCCGGGGTCGAAAACCCCAAAGGGGTTTCGGGTTGGGAACCCGCCCGGGGCCCTTTTTGGGACGGGGGGATTTTCCCTCGGAGTTAAAATTGGTTTTTAAAACCAAAACCCCCGTACAGTCCTTCTATGAAGGGCTATAAACCCCCGGGGCCGTGTGTGAAACCCCGCATAACATCTTGCACACACGTCAAATCCCTTCACCAACTTTCGGAAAGAAGGCCAAGTTTGGCCGTTGTATGGATGACACGTTACACATAGCATGCACCTTCCCCGAAGATGGGAGTATGGCTGCCTTAATGGCGGGATAAAAAAAAAACGGTATACACACAAAACTCCACTTTTTTTTGCGCAGATGGGATCTGTACAGGGAGTGTCCGCAGGAGTATCAGCCTGCGTACGCAGAAAGAAAGAAGAAGAAGAAAGAAAAGAAAAGAAGAAAAAAATACATTTGACAAAGAATTGTTAGTAGGTCCCCAAACAACAGGGACAAACAAATTATAAGACCAAACACGAGGCGTTTCGACCTCTTAGTCAGAGCATCTCCAGAAGCAAACTAGACCTACATGATAACAAGATCTTATGAATGGAGGAGTGTTAGTAAGTGGGTCAGATATTTTCTTGAAAACCGACTCCAGAGAGCATGAATGAATGATTGTGTCAGAGGAAATTGTCTTAAACACAGGTGCTCCTCAAGGATGTGTTCTGGCTCCTTTGTTATTTTCAATTTACACAAATGGAATGAAAATCCAGGGTGCGCTTCTGAACCTATTTAAATATGCTGATGATATGGCTGTTGTAAGTCTCTTGTCTAAAGTAGGCTCTATAAATGAGCAAGCTACTTCAGTCACATCTTAGAACTACAGGATTGGTGCTCTTCCAGCTTCTTGCAACTTAATTGTGGTAAGACCAAAGAACTTGCATTAAACTTTTCAACATCAGATAGTTCATTTCAACCAGTTGTGATAAATGGACAGACAATAGAAACTGTTGACTGTTTCAAATATCTTGGTATACACATGACCATAAGCTGTCTTTTAGTCAACATACTGACAGTTTCTTCAAAAAAGCAAATCAAAGGTTGTTTCTGTTGAGAAAATTACGTAGTTTTAATGTCAGTCAACATGCATTGGAAAAGGTATATGTAAGTTTAATACAAAGTCTAATGTCATTCAACATTACTGTCAGGTTTGGAAATCTTTCAGAGAAAGAGCGAGTAAAGTTCGCCAGAATTGTCAATCAGGCAAGTAAGGTTATAGGGAAAAAGCAATCTGCTCTCAGAGAAGTCTGTACTGTTTCTGTAATCAGGAAATCTGTGAATATTACCTCTGATCCCTCACACCCACTCCACTGCCACTTTGAAAAACTTCCTTCAGGAAGACGCTACAGGATGCCCAGAGCACAGAAGAATGTCTTCAAGAAGTCCTTTATACCAAGGGTCATTAGCATTTTAAACTCTAAAGCCGTGATTGACTGCCATGACCCTTGTCTCTCAGACATGAACAGTTCAGTCTGCAATATTATACTTTTACTGTGACTATCACTCTGTGTGTGCATGTGTGTGTGTGTGTGTGTGTGTGTGTGTGTGTGTGTGTGTGTGTGTGTGTGTGTGTGTGTGTGTGTGTGTGTGTGTGTGTTGTGTGTGTGTGTGTGCTTGTGTTTGTGTGTGTGTGTGTGTGTTGTGTGTGTGTGTGTGTGTGGGGTGTGTGTGTGTGTGTGTGTGTGGTTGTGTGTGTTGTGTGTGTGCATGTGTGTGTGTGTGTGTGTGTGTACGCATGTGTGTGTACTCATGTGTGTGTGTACGCATGTGTGTTTGGGCATTGGCGCGGCTGAGTTTGTGTTTTTATGTATTGTTTTTATAATCTATGTAATGTTTTATGTCTTTTGGATTTAATGTTGATTTCATGTGTGTATATGTGTGTGTGTGTGTGTGTGTGTGTGTGTGTGTGTGTGTGTGTGTGTGTGTGTGTGTGTGTGTGTGTGTGTGTGCGCGTGTGTGTGCAGGTGTATGTGGGGGGGTGGGGAGGGATGTGTGAGTGTTGATGTATATACAAATACATTACTAACACAGGCTAAAATGTAACGATTTATAATGTCTTTGTGTAAGGTCTTATCACTTGCGAAATGATGTGGAGCAGAAGAAAAATTTCCGATGGACAATAAAGTTGACTGAATTGATGAAGAAGGTACTGGCTGATCGTCTGACAAAAGCCAGGTGCAGTTTTATGTGTAAGAGAGATCACATTGCGTTTGGGCCTAACCTATAACCGTGGACTCGGCCCAACAGAAACGCAAACCCACTCGCCAATCTCGATGGGAATCTAGCAGCAGTCTGGTGTCAATAAAACACAGCTCTGGGCTGTCCCAACGACTGATGTCCACAACAGCCACTCGTTTCCAAGGTTACGTCATTTGAAAAGGCTTGAAGGCGATGGATTCGATAACGGAGAGGGAGAGAAGGGGGTGGGAGAGGATGGTTGTGGGGTGTTAGTTTGGGGGGGGGTGTGAGAGGGAGGGGAGGGGACATCGACAGAGGAAGGAGAGGAGGAGGGAGGAGAGGAAGAAGATGTGATGGAACGTGTGTGATTTAGGGGGGGGGGGGGGGGGGGGGGGGGGGGGGGGGGGGGGGAGGGGGTAAGATTGATGGAAAAGAGGTTGTAATGAATACTGAAGAGAGGTGGGGGTGGGGGAGGGCGGAAGGGGGGGGGGGGCAGATGGGGGGAGAGGAGTTTTTTGGGGTCGACAAGTGGGACAGAAGTCAAGATGGTGTCGGGAGAGGATGAGCGGCAGAGAGAGAGAGAAAAAAAAAAAAGGGAAAAAGTGATGGAAAGAACGAGGAGAATGGTGGGAAGAGTAAATGAAACTCTCTTTCCATCTCTCTCCTCCCCTCTCCCCCTCCTCTCTCTCTCTCTCTCTCTCTCTCTCCTCTCCTCTCATCCTCTCCCCTCTGTGTGTGTGTGTGTGTGTGTGTTTTGTGTGTGTGTGTGTGGTGTGTGTTTGGTTCTTCTTTCATTTAAAAACGTCTTTTCACTAAGAGTGATATTAGACGTGGGGGGGAGAAAGTGACTGAATGACTGCAAGGGTGAAGAGGCGTGTGTGTGTGCGTATGTGTCGTGTGAGTGAGTGATGAGTGAGTGATTTGTGTGTGTGTGTGAGTGTGTGTGTGTGTGTGTTTTGTGTGTGTGGTGTGTGTGTGTTTTGTGCATGTGTGTGCGTGCGTGCGTGCGTCGTGCGCGCGCGCGCGCTGTGTGTACACATACATCAACATACACACATAACTTTTATAAACACCCACACACACACACACACACACACACACACACACACACACACACACATGCAAATCGGATAACAGAGATATAGACGCCAGGCTAGCAAATTAAGGCTGGACAGCGTTCCAAAACTTGATAAAAGTTGGAAATCAAGCCTAAAGAGCAACAACAAGGTGGAATTTCTTCAGAGCCACGATGAAATCAGTCCTTTTATATAGGGCCCGGGAATAGATCAGTCGGTAAGCGCCGGACTCGTGATCCGGGGTTTTGGGGGTTCGAATTTCGTACAGGGGGATTTCCCTCGGATTTTAACAATTATTCGGACTCCATTCCCCAAAACAGTCCCTTCGAATGAGACAAATAAACCGGGTTCCGTGTGTGAACGCACGCATACCATCTTGCACACACTGAAATCCCATCCCCAACTTTGGGAAGAGAAGGCCAGTTTTGGGCCTTTGGGTTATGGATGACACGTTACACATAGCATGCACCTTCTCCGAAGAGGGAGTATGGCGCCTTAAGGGTGGGATAAAAAAAAAAAGGGCCATACACACAAAACTCAACTGCCTGTCTAAAAGGGGAGTGTCCGCAGAGTATCACCTGCTACGCAGAAAGAAAAGAAAGAAAGAAAGAAAGAAAGGAAATCCTGTTATACACCTCCACACTTGGACGTTGACAGAAACACTGACAACAAACAAACAAAGACAACAACAACGAAAAATAATACAAACAGACGGGCATAACCAAGATACTCAGAGCTGTGAAGAAACATGACGCGTGACAGCAACATATGTCAACAACGGGGCGCTCAAAAGAAGACCTTCCAAAAATAGCAACAACATAAGGAGAAAAAAAAAAAAAGAAAGAAAGAAAAGAAAAGAAAGGAAAAAAAACAAACAAAAAAAAGCGTCAGATTCAGTGGCAGTGCTTAAAAATCAAGAGAAGTCATCCACAGATTTCCTGTTGGGAACCCACCCAGTCATGGAGACAGGTAGGTTGCACACACACAAAAAAAAATGAATGCTCCCAAAGCCTTGCTGAATTAAAGGTGTCGAGTATTTTTTTAAGATCGTTTTTTTTTTTAGAATTGTTATTGTGTCTGAAAATTGATTCTTCTCATTCTCTGTCCTTGGGGCCCTCAAGTACAAGCCAGTGTGGTTCCAAGCAGAGAAGTTAAAATCAAAGGATCAATGGGACTAAATTTTGGGGTGGGGGGTAAGGGTGGGGGGGTTCCGGTTGACGCAATGGTAAGGTCACGGTGAATGCTCTCTTCCCCTCTTCCCCGTCTCCATCCCCATCTGCCCCCCCCCCCCCCCCTTCCCCCTGTCTCTCTCCCCCCCCCCCCCCCCCCCCCCTCCCCTTTCCCAAACCCCAACTGCACTGATCTTAGGATTATAACGTTGTGTAATGAAGATGATGATTGCAGTGAATGATGATAATGATGCTACCAAAATTTGGGGAACCCACGCACGCTTACACAGTGAGATCTTTTCCTTTTGATCTTATGTTCATACAAGGTTTATAAACCATGATTGTTTGCCCAATTTAGTTTATGAGTCTCTCTCTCTCTCTCTCCTCTCCCTCCCCCTCATCTCTCTCTCTCTCTCCTCTCTCTCTCTCTCTCTCTTCCCCCTCTCTTGTGTGTGTGTGTTTTGTGTGTGTGTTGTGTGGGGTGTGGTGTGTTTGTGTGTTGTGTGTGGGGCATATGTGTGTGTGTGTGTGTGTGGTGTGTGTGTGTGTTTTGTTGTGTGTGTGTGTGTGCATATGTGTGTTTTGTTGGGGTTTGGTGTTTGTGTTTTGTGTGTCAAATATATAATATAATGTGTTGTGTGTGTGTGTGTGGGTGTGTGGGGTGTGTGTGTGTGTGTGTTTGTGTTTTGTTTT
>JAFLJL010018406.1:0-22500 GCA_018398815.1 Conus ventricosus | reverse complement strand
CCCCCCCTCTCTCTCTCTTCCTGCCTCTCTCAATCTCTCTCTCTCCCCCCCCCCCCCTCTCTCTCTCCTGCTCCTGGGATCAAAATAAAAAATATCGGGACATCTGCAGTCAAGACACGCACATCAGTTGCATAAGAATTTGGGGGGGAGGGGAGGAGGAGGGGGGGAGGGGGGGGGGGGAGGGAGGAGGGGGAGATGGGTGATGAGGATCGGCGGAGAAACGAGGAGGGAAGGAGGAAGCGAAGAGGGGTGGGTGGGGGTGGGGGAGAATGGCAGGGGGGATGGGGAGAGGAAGGTGGGGGGAGGGAGGGAGGGGGGGGGGGGGGGGGGGGGGGGGGGGGGGGGAGCGCCTTCAAAACGGCTGTTACTGGCTAGGGCGTGCTTGTCACCTGCCAACTGCGATGTACAGGCCGGGGTCCGCATCCTTGCCATGCCATGGTTTGCTATGGTCATGCATTAGCTCCAAAAGGCGTTGAGAAATAGTTGGGAAAAAAAAAAAAAAAAAAAAAAGAAGAGAGAGAAGAAAGAAAGAAGAAGACAGGGGGTTTGGGGAAAGGGTGAAGGGAGGGGTAAGAGGAAAGGGAGGGGGGGGGGGGGGGACAGAAATGGTGAACAACAACGATCCCTATCTAGCTTGGCTAACACGATCCTCCTCCAGGGAAGTATTGAATGAGGAGAGACGAAGGAGAGACTGAAGAAGGAAAATAACACAACCGGGCATCATCCTTGACCCATAATGTACATATCTACACATTTTCAGAAAGATCGCGCCCAGCAGTTTTGTCTGGAGCGAGTGGAACACATTTGACCACGGACGGACGACGGACGGACACACACACACACACGCACGCACGCACGCACGCACGCACGCACGCACACACGCACACACACACAGCATTTCTTCGTTCCCATTGTAAAGTACTCCCTGTTCTATAAGAACTGGGAGTACACACACACACACACACACACACACACACACCACGCACGCACGCACGCACGCACACACACACACACACACACACACACACACACACACACACACACACACACACACCACACACGACAAAAATAAGCTAACAAACAAGAACAAACAAACAACAACAACAACAACCAAACACAAAAAAGCGATGGACTGATAACATTACAGAGTGAACAGGGAAAATCTTTGCAGACACCCAGACCTGGCCACACAACTGACAGAACTGGAGGACCCTGGTGAACTGTTCTTCATGTGGTGCCCCCCATGACATCCCCCCATCACCAGGCCCTGGCTACACAGCTGACAGGTGGAGGACCCTGGTGAACTGTTCTTCACTGTGGTCCCCCCTTGACTGCCCACACCCAGACCTTGGCCACACAACGACAGAGGTGGAGGACCCGGTGAACTGTTCTTCACTGTGGTCCCCCCCCCCCCCCCCCCCCCCCCCCCAATGACTGCCCACACCCAGACCTTGGCCACACAACTGACAGAGCTGAGGACCCTGGTGAACTGTTCATCACTGTGGTGGTGCCATGACATCCCTTCAGAGCTGAGGACCCTGGTGAACTGTTCTTCACAGTGGTGTGTGCCATGACTCCCTTCAGACTGAGGACCCTGGTGAACTGTTCTTCACAGGGTGTGCCATGACTCCCTTCAGAGCTGAGGACCCTGGTGAACTGTTCATCACTGTGCTGCCCCCATGACTGCCCACAGCCAGGCCCTGGCACACAGCTGACAGAACTAGAGGACCCTGGTGAACTGTTCTTCACTGTGGTGGCGTCCCCCATGACTGCCCACAGCCAGCCCTGGCACACAGCTGACAGAACTAGAGGACCCTGGTGAACTGTTTCTTCACTGTGGTGCTGCCCCCATGACTGCCCACAGCCAGGCCCTGGCACACAGCTGACAGAACTAGAGGACCCTGGTGAACTGTTCTTCACTGTGGTGCTGCCCCCATGACTGCCCACAGCCAGGCCCTGGCACACAGCTGACAGAACTAGAGGACCCTGGTGAACTGTTTCTTCACTGTGGTGCTGCCCCCATGACTGCCCACAGCCAGGCCCTGGCACACAGCTGACAGAACTAGAGGACCCTGGTGAACTGCTCTTCACTGTGGTGGTGCCCCCATGACTGCCCACAGCCAGGCCCTGGCACACAGCTGACAGAACTAGAGGACCCTGGTGAACTGCTCTTCACTGTGGTGGTGTCCCCAATGACTGCCTTCGGAGTCGAGAGGAAGGAGAACAATTCATCGTTGTTCATTTCTGCATTCTTTTGGTCAAAGGACGCAAATCTTTTGCACATGGAAAAAACCTTTTTGTGGCATCGATTTACAAAACAACGATCAGATCAATGACCTCGGAGTGACGACGATAATGGCAAGATTAATGGGGAAAACAAACAAACAATTAGCAGCAGCGGCAGCAACAATAACAATAACAAGAATAACAACGATAACAACCATAAGAAGAAATTAAGCAGCACACAAATAACCTTGATATTAACTGAAGCACTGATAATGTCAACAGCCCAAACGTTTATTGACCTGTGAAGGGGATTTTTTTTTCTGCGTACGCAGGCTGATACTCCTGCGGACACTCCCTGTATAGACAGGCAAGGATTAATCCCGACAAAGGGAGTGGAGTTTTGTGTGTATGACTGTTTTATATCCCGCCATTCAGCAGCCATACTCCAACTTCGGGGAAGGTGCATGCTATGTGTAACGTGTCATCCATACCAACGGCCAAACTGGCCTTCCTTTCCGAAAGTTGGTGATGGATTTGACGTGTGTGCAAGATATGCGTGCGTTCACACACGGAACCTCGGTTTATAGTCTCATTCGAAGGGCTGTATGGGGAATGGAGTCAAGCTAATGTCAACTCGAAGGGAAAAAAATCCCCCTGTACCGAAACGGCCCAGCGGAGATTCGAACCTGCAACCCCAGGATCACCCAAATTACGAGTCGGGTGCTCTACCACTGAGCTATTCCGGCCCCCATGAAGTAGAATTTACAACAAGGACGAGAGCCAATGAACATCAACAGCATCATCATCAGTAGCAACAGAAACAACAACAAAACGCAATGATCGTTAATTCTACATGTATAGGACATACACTGTGACAGCTCTCTCTCTCTCTCTCTCTCTCTCTCTCTCTCTCTCTCTCTCTCTCTCTCTCTCTCTCTCTCTCCTCCACACACACACACACACACGCACACATGCACAGACACAAAACACAGACTCACACACAAGCACGCGCGCGTACATGCACACACTCATGCACACACGCATGCATGCACGCACACACACATACTCTCTCTCCCACACACAATCTCTCTCTCTCTCTCTCTCTCTCTCTCTCTCCTCTCTCTCTCTCTCTCTCTCTCTCCTCTCTCTCTCTCTCCTCTCTCTCTCTCTCTCTTCTGGCATTCTCATGTTCTGGAAAGTGACAGATATGATATCTATCGCATGTTAAACGCAGAGCTAGATTGCCATTGTATTTATCTATAAACTTGAACAAACATTTGAGATACATCTTAACAAAATTTAGATTTGGTATCACAGAAATAAGTAGTCATTTTAATCGTTATAGAGAACTCAGTGATGATCATCTCCTTTGCCCATTATGTCACGAGGCTTTTGATAGTGAAGTTCATTTTGTATTTTCGTGCCAGAACTTTATTCTATTAGGCAAGAATTAATTCCAAAAAATACTATAGACAACCATGTATCTTCAAGCTGATTATGCTAATGGCTTCAAAAAATGAAACACTTCTAAAGCGTTTTGCTCTGTTTTTGTGCAAAGCATTTATGATTCGAAAATATCTTACAGCCTAGGTTCTTTTTTATCGTTAAATGCTTGAATTTCGTTTAACATGGTTACATATATTTGTTTAAGTGTATAACAATAAGCAGTGTAAGCGTTGATGCATCGCAGGCTTAAAACTTGTAACAATGTGAACGTTGTGAACCTGTTTTTGTTTGTTTTACTTGTAGCATTGATATTAGAATATTATTTCAATTATTGTACCCCCTTCTGAGGGGCTATGGCCTAACAGAATAAAGATCTGAATCTGAATCTGAATCTCTCTCTCTCTCTCTCTCTCCTCTCTCCTCTCTCTCTCCTCTCTCTCTCCTCGTGCGTATGCGCGCGCGCGCGCGCGCGCGTGTGTGTGTGTGTGTGTGTGTGTGTGTGTGCGTGCGTGCGTGCGTGCGTGCGTGCGTGCGTGCGTGCGTGCGTGCGTGCGTGTGTGTGTGTGGTGTGTGTGTGTGTGTGTGTGTGTGTGTGTGTGTGTGTGTGTCGCGCGCGCGCGAGTGTGCGTGTGTGTGTATGTGTGTGCGAGCTCGCGCGCATTCGCTTGCACAAAGACGAACATTCCTTGCCGTCTCTGTCATGTTTTAGTTCCTTGTTTACATATTTTTCCATGTTTACAGCAATCATTGCCAAACTATGCCCGAGGGACACACTGGTGATCTCGCCATCGACACGGGGCCATTGATAGTGGAAGACATCAACCATCGGTATTATCTTCCTGCCATGCATACGCCATTTGCGATAATGTAGTCACTAGGCGGTCACTTCAAACACATGATCCTTGCTTTACATTTCCACAGTCTCTCTGTCTGTCTCTGTGCTTTTGTATCTCTTCTGTCTGTCTGTCTCTCTCTCTCTCTCTCTCTCTCTCTCTCTCAGTCAAAACAACGTTCGATCTTGACGTTCGATCTTTTGTGTACTTCAACATCGAATCAAGCGATCCAAGGTTTGATACGTTAATGACGTCGACGACGACGTCATCCATCAATAATGACATGTATCCTTTGACATCACAGTTACCGATCGTTGGTCTAAATCCAAGAACACGGTGGACTGACGTAGAATGACGACGATAACATAAACCAGCTCGTCTAATCAAAAAGAGAGTTTGACGTCATTTGCGTCGGATTAAAATAATGATGTCATCGGCATAATTTAGGGGTGACACAGACTGCTTCGGGTACTCTATTAACTCTAATGTATGTCTATGAAAAGAGGAGAGCGGTATTTGGAAAAAAACAAGGATTGGGGTCAAGTTTTTTTTCTATATGCTGGCAGCATGTAAGAATTTAATTCAAGTGAGAGCTCTTGTTATAGGGGATACTCTGCATGTCATGTATGACTTGACTTGACTTAGCTGACTTAGTCCTCTTCGCTCCTTGAGAGAAGCATAGAGTCTCAACAGCAACCTTCCACCTCCGCCTGTCCCTGGCACAGGTCTTGACACCCCCCCTACCCCCCCCCCCCCCCCCCCCCCCCCCCCAGGTCAGGCTGGAGGCTCTCAGCCCGTTTAGCAAGCTTAATTCATAGTAGAAATGTCTATGTTTGATGAAAACAGGACGTAAAGAATAACGAGAAGAAAATAAGGAAAAAGAAGAAGAGAAGATAAAGATGGAAAGAAAATGAGGACAGAGAAAGAAGGACAGCATAACACGAAAAGAATTAGATAGACAGAAATAGATAGATAGATAGATCATATAGATAGATAACAGACGGACAAGAAGACAGACAGTACAGAAAAGAAGACAGACAGTACAGACAGAAAGACAGACAGACAGACAGAAGACAGAAGATAGATAGATAGATAGATAGATAGATAGATAGATAGATAGATAGATAGATAGATAGACAGATACATAGACAGATACATAGAAGATAGATAGATAGATAGATAGATAGATAGATAGATAGATATAGATAGACAGATACATAGATCAGATACATAGACAGATACATAGAAGATAGACAGATACATAGATAGAAGATACATAGATAAGATAGACATAGATAGATAGATAGATAGATAGGCATAGAAGACAGATAGATAGATAGATAGATAGAATAGATAGATAGATAGATAGATAGATAGACAGACAGATAGATAGGAGATAGATAGATAGATAGATAGATAGATAGATAGATAGATAGATAGATAGATAGATAGACTGATTGATTGATTAATTGATAAAATATGTTCGCAAGGGTAAGAGAGAGAGTGTGTGTGAGAGAGAGAGGCACACATAGATGAATGTATGTACACATACGCGCACGCACGCACGCACGCACTCACGCACGCACGCACGCACCACGCGCGCGCACACACACACACACACACACACACACACACACACACACACACACACACACACACACACACACTCGACGCCCATCTTTCGCCGAACTTGACAAAGAGAAATGATTGCTCGTTCTTCATTGTCGTTGTCCTGAGTGTTGTGTATTTTGCCTGAAGAAGACCTACAAAGTCGAAACAGCGTGTGTTTTGTCTTGTGATTCGTTTGCTCACGTTGTTTGGCGGAGTTAGTGCAAAGACTTTTTAAAAGATGTGTTTAGATTTCCGTCTACCGTCACCCTTTCTTTGCAACTAAACGAAAAGAACAAATCGAAAAACCAAACGAAAAGAACTAAACGAAAAGAACTAACAACAACTGATCAAAACGAACAACCAAAACGAAAAGAACTAACTGAAAAACTAAACAAAAGAACCAAACGAAAAGAACAAAACGAAAAAACTAAACGAAAAAGACCAAAACGAAAAAAAACTAAACGAAAGACCAAAACGAAAAGAACTAAACCGAAAAAGAACAAAACAAAAACAAAAGAAAAAAAGATAAATTTCATCACTTGAAGGAAAAAAAAAACCCACAATAACAACATCTTGTGAATTTCAAAAACGAACAACTCTTAATGTCGTCTCGTGAAATCAAACAGACTGTATCCCTTGAAACCAGCAATCAAAAAAAAACAAAAACAAACAAAACACACCAACAAAAAAAATTTAAAAAACGAAAAAAAGAAGAAAAAAAAATCTTAACCTCATCTCTTGAAGTCCAGAAGAACAAAATGTTGATTTCATTTCTTTAATTAAGTCTAACATAACAAAGAAACAATTAAAAAAACAAACAAACAAAGAAACCCAAACAAAAACAAAACAAAAACAAAAACAAAAGAAAACAAACTCACGATTTCCAACTCTTCGAATCCGAAACGAACAACTGATCCTTGATGTTGATGTCCAGTCATCAGGACACCCAAGCTGTCCACTCATATCTGATACTGAACAAACAAATAAACAGACAGACAGACAAACAAACAAACAGAAAAACAAACAAACAAACAAACAGAGTGAACTTCTGTACTGAGCGCATGACGGAGTCCATGGCCTCGCTTACGTCAATGCTCCACCCGTCTCCCTTCAACACCACTCCTTCCCCTCCCTTTGCCTTCTCGCCCTCCCCCACCCCCCACGCCCCACCCTCCACCCCTTCCCTCCCTTTCCCTCCCGTCCAGGGTGAAGACATCCACATGATAAACAATGGCCTGTGTTCTGGAAGAAAGGAGTCCTCGAGTCCGTAAACAGAGACTTCGGCCTCTCTCGGCTATCTCCGTCGTGGTCCGATGTGTTGTCTCAAGTTATCCCCCCTGGCTTTCTGTACAGCCACAAGCTGGCCTCCTTTCGGAAACACCGTTCCTCTGGTTATGATGCTTCTGTTGTTATCGTTTCTGGGATGAGAGAGAGAGAGAGAGAGAGAGAGAGAGAGGAGAGAGAGAGGGGGGGAGGGAGAGAGAGAGAGGGGGGGAAGGGAGACAGAGAGAGGGGGAGGGAGAGAGAGAGGGAGAGAGAGAGATAGAGAGAGAGAGGGAGGGGAGAGAGAGAGAGAAAGAAAGAGAGAGAAAGAGAGAGAGAGAGAAAGAGAGAGAAGAGAGAGGAAGAGGGGAGAGAGAGAGAGAAAGAAAGCGAGAGAGAGAGAGAGAGAGAGAGAGAGTCATAAATTAGATCTGTTTTAATACACATCGGCAAGGGAGCCACAAGTGACTTCACTATACATTAGACTGTTGCCAACAGTACAGAGAGAGAGAGAGAGAGAGAGAGAGAGAAGAGAGAGAGAGAGAGAGAGAGAGAGAGAGAGAGAGAGAGAGAGAGAGTAAACATACATACACACGTGCGGGAGCGAGCGCGCATGCACGCACAGCACGCAGCTCTCTCTCCTCTCTCTCTCCTCTCTCTCACTCTCTCTCTCTCTCACACACACACACACACACACACACCACCCCTCAGGAACCGGACCCTAACCGGCGAAAGGGATTATGGGAGGACGTGAGGACAAAGTTATCGGGCAAGATGATGTAAATGGACCTCTCACACTGGAGACGGGTGCGGAGGAGGGGGGGTGGGAGAGGGTAGAGATAGAGATAAGATAAGTAATGTTGCTTATAGCCCAGCCGACCGCAAAGGGCCACATCAGGGCTGGGTAGAGATAGAGAAGGGGCGAGGAATAGTGAGGGTGAAGAGGGAAAAGGGGGAAGGGAAATAGTCACCCTACGTGCTCTTTGAGCTTACTGAAGAAATTTTTTTTCCCCTTTGTCTCTGGAATCTCTGATTATAGTTACTTACGGGGCCGGAATAGCTCAGTTGGTAGAGCGCCGGACTCGTGATCCTGGGTTGCGGGTTCAAATTTCGGTACAGGGGATTTTTCCCTCGGAGTTAACATTGGTTCTGACTCCATTCGCCATACAGTCCTTCGAATGAGACTATAAAAACCCAGTTTCCGTGTGTGAACGCACGCGTAACATCTTGCACACACGTCAAATCCCATCACCAACTTTCAGAAGAGAAGGCCAGTTTGGCCATTGGTATTAATGACACGTTACACATAGCATGCACCTTCCCCGTAGAAGGAGTATGGCAGCCTTATGCTGGATAAAACAGTCATCCACACAAAACTCCACTGGCCTTCTATACAGCAGTGTCCGCAGAGTATCACCTGCTACCAGAAAATAAAAAAGAAAAAGTACTTCCTTTCATGATTAGATTGTCAAGCTCTCAGTACGTTTAGACAGCTCAATGTTCCTAAGAACCGTATGTCTTCATCCTCCCTGCAGAAGCCGACGCCTGAGCTTGCGACGGTGCGATCCTGTAGTGGTTGTGTATTTGAGGAGCCGTAAAAGAACTGAGTGCGGGACTAATAACCATGAGGGGGGCAAGAGGAGAACAGAACAACTATACGAAACAAGTCAAACAAACAAACAAACTTACAAGTAACATCGCATGATAAGAAGAGAAGAGATAGAGAGAGAGAGAGAAGAGAGAGAGAGAGAGAGAGAGAGAAGAGAAGAGAGAGAGAAGATATAGAGGGTAGGGAAGGGTGTTGGTGGGGGAATACAAGAAACCACTGTGGGGATGTACCCAGATGAACGGGCCGATTTGATATGGAGAAAATAAAAAGGGTCAAGACCATATGAGAGGGACAAAAAAAAAAGGAAAAGGGAGGGGAAGTGGGAGGGGCGGGGGGCGTAGAGGAAGGAGGGACAAGGGCCATGGAGGATGGCTGGAGTTTCAGCCGATTCAACAGGATGCATTTGTTTATATGTTGTTTTTGTTTTTTGTTTTCGTTTTTTTTTTCCTGTCCCAACCTCTGCGCCACCTAGAAGGCAGTGCACTCACGCCGCCTCTTACTCACGACACCCCGACCCCAGCCACATCCCGGCGGCCCCGCGCAGCCCCGGCACCGGCAATCTCGCAGGAGCCTTCAATATCAAGTACCGACAAGAGTCAACCCGCCGTATGAGACACTGCACCAGCCGATCACTTCGGATGGTTCAGTTGGCGCCCTGGTTCAGATCTAACATACATACGCAGACACCACCCTACAAAGCCCCCAACTGACGACAATAATTTTCATATTTTCGCAGAGCCGCGGCGAGAGGGAGCTCTCCTCTCCGGACGGCGCCACCAAGTCCGTCCAACGACAGCCCCCAATGGACCTCCGCCGAACCGTGACTCCCGATGAACCAAACCAAATCCCACAGACGTGGATAGACACGAAACTGAAGGTCACCATTAGAGCAGGGCATGAAGGCCACCGAATTTGAGACTTTTTTTTTTATTAATGCTGAACGATAAGAATTAGGATGAAAAATATGATGCTACGGATTGTCTATGTTTGTCTTTTCGTTTGTTTGTTTTGTTTTTGTTGCTGTCTCATCATTCTGTATTCCCCCCCCCCCCCCCAGGAAACTCCCCTCCCATTCCGCCCATATCCCCTCCTCCCTCCCCCCCCCTCTCCCCCACCCCCCCCTTGGTCCACCTCCCCTTCTTCTTTTTTCATGCTCATGTCTTCTCCCTGTTTCTCCTAACAAAGTCGGCCGTCCATCTGACACAATCCCCACACTTATTCTGAAGCCTAAGTGGTTTCATTTACCCCCCCCCCCCCCCCACCCCCACCCCACCCTTTTCTGGTTTCCCAGTCTTCCGACCTCCCTTCTCCCCCCCCCCGCCCCCCCCCCCACACCACCGCCATCCTCTATCCCCTCTCCGCCACCAATACCCCAGAGACCGAACCCATAACCAATTCACTGAATCCAAAGAAGATGTCACGAAACATTTGCTCCAAAACCTCATACGTCAGTTTTAACCACACACACACACACACACACAACCGCGCCAGCGCGCGGCGCGCGCGGCGCAACACACACACACACACAGATTGGCCCAGACACACACCACACACACAACACAACACACACACACACAGCACAACACACACACACACACGGGCGCGCGCTGCCAACACCACACACACACCAAACAACACACAACCCACACACACACACACACACAGCGGAGAGAGTGAAATAGGAAGAAGAAGAAGAGAGAGAGAGAGAGAGAGAGAGATAGTAGAGCGAGAGAAGAGAGAGAGAGAGAGAGAGAGAGGCAGACCGACAGACAAACGGATAGACAGCAGAACAGACAAACCGAACAGACAGACAGAGAACACACACACGAGTGTGTGTGTTATTGAGTGTGGTGTGTGGTGTGTGTGTGTTGTGTGTGAGTTTGTGTGTGTGTGTGTGTGTGTTGAGCGAGAGATAGAAGAAAGAGAAGAAAGAGAGAGAGAGAAGCGAAGCTAGAGAGAGAAGAGAGATTAGAATCCTTTCCCTGTAAAGTTTGCCAAATCCAGCGTCGCTTTTGACCTTGCGTTTTTCTTCCTCTTCTACTTCCTTCATCTTCTTACTTCTTCTTCTTCACTTGCTCCCCCTCCTCCTTCTCCTCCCCCTCCACCTCCTACTCCTCCTCCTCCTCCTCCGCCTACCAACCTCCTCCTCCTCCTCCTCCTGCTTCTTCTTCTGAAAATCTTGCTTCCTCTTATCATTCTTCGATCTTACGTGAAGACACTTCAGATTGACAGTCCTTCTTCATCTCTTCCTCTTCATACTAATAACTTCTTCCTCTTCTTACTTCTTCTCTTACTTCTCTCTCTTTGCTTCTTCTTCTTCTTCTTCTATCTTCTACTTCCTCTTCTTCTTCTTCTTCTTCTTCTTCCGCTTCTTCTTCTTCACTCTTCATCTACTTCTTCTTCGTCTTCTCCTTCCTTCTTCTTCTGGGCCCGTCACTGACGGTCTGGCGCATAGGTCACCCTATATGGATTTGTCCATCTCATAAACAAAATTATGACGTATCAAAAATCATTCATAATAATCATAAACCTTTCCATGTCTTTGATTTTCTGATGCATGACAAACAGCACGCGTTGTGCCAATTCAATAACCATTCCTGAATACTCAATATCCGGAAGAAATCCTGCAAATATATTCTTGAAACAGGTATGCTGCTAGCGTCCAAAAAGATTCCCCTAACAAAATTCTAATGATCTTTGTCACAAAAATAATGAAATAACGTGGCTTTAAATTCCGTCGAAAAGAAATACATTAGCGTCAATATCTTTCGATTATGTATACAGACATCCCTAAAAGTAATCTAGCTTGTTATAATAACGATATGTGTTGAGATGATTGACAACAGTATGCTTTTGAAAACAAGAAATCTATATTCTAGAGGAGATTTCATAATATAGATCAGTTTCAGACTTGTTCCCATGGTCCAACATTGCTAATAAATTCAAATATCTTCATCATGCATATCTTTAACCGACTAGAATATACATCAAAAACTCATACCCTTATATACCACCTATATTCTTCCGAACATTCTGCACTTGCAGAAATATAGTCCGCCTACTGGTGCAAGTGACCACAATGCTGTTTGCGTAAACTTGGAACAGAAAGGGTTTTAATGTTTCCAAAGGCAAGATCATTTGTAATCACATTTACGTTTCATCAAAAACTCAACTTACACGCTTTTCAATCATGATCCTCATTTCCTCGCCTTTTCAAAGTCATCTATATCTACACCGATCCATATGATCCCTTGCCATTTGGAAAAACCATTCCTGAATATTGACGACAAACAAATCCCATTTGACCAGAGCGAGTCAAATCAGAATAACCTGCCTTCTGGCTCACTCAGGAAATCTGAATGCCCAATGACAGAGGGATGATTTTAAAAAGTGTAGGCCTACAAAGAGTATAAGAGAAACGCAACATTGGTGAATTACATGAATAAAACGTCTAAATGTATACTTTCAGAAGTTGGTCCAAAATAAAAACACGAGCACAATTGTGAAAGCTATTACTACAATAACGGACCGGTTCATCAAGACAGGAATGTTCCATTCCCGTAAAACACTAAAGATCATTTTGCCAATATTGTAACAAGCTAAACAAAGGTACAGATAAAACTTAGCATTATTTTAATACTGCGAAATTTACATAATTTTTGATGCAAAAAAATAACACGCAAAGTTTCTATTCCCCTAATTATCAGTTAATGAAGTTTATTTAATCTACACCTTTGAAAAATAAAAGTTCATACAGCTTTTGATGTAAATAGTCCCAAGAAATAAACTATCTGTATCCCTATATTGTAGATCTCTTACATACCCTCTGTAAACTATGTAATATCTAAACAATACTTCCAGATGCTTTAAAATGCTAAAATATCCCCCTGCACAAAAAAGGGAATTTATAGATCCAAATAACTACAGACCAATATCGCTGCTATCGTCCGTCTACAAAACCATTAGAACGTCAAATCCATCACCACTATCAATCTTTATTGAGAAACATAAACTGTTGTATATCAATCAGTCAGATATTAGGAACTACATCATATTGAGAACGCTTTGTGTCGATCGACAAATATTGGCTAAAAGATATCAACAACAGGAAAGCATTGGTGTAGTGTTATTGATTAACCAAGGCCTTTAGATTTAATTAAATCACAAATACTGCAAAAAGCTTAATGTTTTACGACGTCACAACAAAACGGAACACCATAATTTTTAGATCTTATTTGTTGAAAAACCAACGCAAGTTCTGTTTTTTCAGGACGAGGTTTTATTTCTTCATAATAGACTGTTGCCAGAGGCTCCTGCCACAGGGAACAATTTAAGTCCCCAGTGTTCTCCCTCTAACATAAATGATCTCCCTTAATCAATTCAAAATCAGTGTGTGATTTGGTTCGCTGATGATAACATCTTTTACAATACTCTAGTCATAGCATCGATGAAATAAATTATCATTAAAATCAACATGAAATCAGTGAAGACTGGTGGTATTCAAAATAACATGCTTGTTTCAACCCTCATAAAACCGAGTCAATGTTAATATGTGCACTACAAAAAATACAATTCATAAAAGAAGCAAAATTAAAAATAATGTACAAAGATAAAACAAAATAAAACAAGTTGCAAAGCACCAAATAATTAGGCATCGTCATCGATGACATCTTTCCTGCCCAACAATCCATAACCAAATCAAACAAGTCCTCGTGTTGTGTGTTCCACAGTCCACAGATAAAACACTTCTCAACGTACATTCACGAAAAATGTAAATTTTTGCTTTTTTACAGGCTCGATAAGAACTACTGCTCTATAATCTGGTAAATGTGCGCCAATCTACTTTAAAAAACCACTTGTACATTGCAAAAACGAGACATTAAGATGATCACTGTCGAAGTGCAATCCGATCCTACTATGCGTGATTATTAGGTACAATAGAATACTGCCTTTCTTCACTCAATGTATAACATTCAACACTCCTGATCCTATCACAAAATGGGATTTTTCATGACTCATGCCCAGATTATTAAAATCAATAGTACATATAATCACATCATGATTTCCGCTCAGATCATAATCCCAAAACTAATTTAGATTTAATCAAAACCAAGTTTCTCCTTCTGTGGGCTTATATAATGGTGAACAAACTTCCCGCAAAACACAGAAAATTTCCCAATTATCAGCTTTCAAAAATGAATAAAGTTACTTCTTTTTGATACCCTGACAGACCTATGCGTAGACATAAATATGCCTGACAATACATACGTACCGGAGAAAAAAAGTGTAATTCTGATAAACATGCAGTAGATAGAGGATGCGCCGTGTGTGTGTGTGATGTGTGTGTGTGTGTGTGTGTGTGTAGTGTGTGTTTTTGTGGGTGAGGAGAGAGAGAAGAGAGAGAGAGAGAGAGAGAGAGAGAGAGAGGGGGTGAGGAACAGGGAGTGAGAGAGAGAGAGGGAGTAGAGGAGAGACAGAGAGGAGAAGAAGAAGACAGAGAGAGAGAGAGAGAAGAGAGAAACAGAAATTTTATAAGCATGAAATCGTTATATTGATGTTATTTTGTAATTCGATTTACCTTACTTTTTAAATTGTAGTTACTTGTTGGGCAGAATTGTAAAAAGGCCCATCAATGAGTCCTAATTTCTCTCAACCTCATTAAAGATTCATACATTCATTCATACTTTCTTCCTCTTCTTCTCTTCTTCATCATCATCTTCCTTCTTCTTCATCCACTTCTTCTTCTTCTTCCTTCTTTCTTCTTCATCTTCCTCTTCTTCCACTTCTTCTTCTTCTTCTCTTCTTCCTTCTTCTTCTTCTTCTTTCCCCCCTCTTCTTCTTCCGTTCTTCTTCTTTCCTTCCTTTCTTCTCTATCTTCTTCTTCTTCTCCTCTTCTCTTCTTCTTCTGCTTCCTCTTCTTCTTCTTCTTCTCTTCTTCTTCTTCATCTTCCTCTTCTTCTTCTTCTTCTTCTTCTTCATCTCTTCTTCTCTTCTTCTTCTTCTTCTTCTTCCTCTTCTTCTTTCTTTCTTTCTTTCTTTCTCTTCTTCTTCTTCTTCTTCTCTTCTTCTTCTCTATCTTTCTACTCTTTCTTCATTCTTTCTACAGTCTTCTTCCTCTTTCTTCTTTCATTCTTCATCATCTTCTCTTCATCTTCTCTTCTTACTCTTCTCTTTCTTCTTTTCTTTCCATCGACCTTCCCTTGTTGTGTGTAAACTTTAATTTAAGTCGTTCATGCATTAGTTTTTGTTTTTTTGTTTGGATGGCCTTTCATTCTCTCATCATATCTCCTTAGCATACTGCTTTCATTCATTCATTCAAACATTCATTCAATCACATCATTCATACATTTCATTCATTCATTCATATACATTCATTCATCATGTCATATCATACACTCATTCAAACATTCATTCATTTCACTCATTCACTCATTCATTCATACATTCATTCACTCATTAGGACATTTCATCTTTCATTTCATTCATTCAATCACATCATTCATTATCATTCAATTCATTCATTCAACTCATGTCATATCATTTCATGTCATTCATTCATTCACTCATTCATCATTCATTCAATCACAAGCATTCATTATCATCATTCCATTCATTCACTCATTCATTTCATTCATTCCTTCATTCATTCCATCATTCACTCATTCAATCTTCATTCATTCATTCACTCATTCATTCATTCATTCATTCATTTCATTCATTCATTCATTTCATTCACTCATTCATATCTTCATCCATTCACTCATTCATACCATTCACTCATTTCATTCACATCATCAGTTCAAGCTCAATTCATACACATCATTCATTCATTTCACTCATTCATTTCATTCATATCATTCACACATTCATTCATCATTCATTCATTCAATCACTCATTCCTTCATATCATTCATTCATTCATCACTCATTCATTCATTCATTCATTCACTCATTCATCATTCATTCCTACATTCACATCATTCATGCACTCATTCATTCATTCATTCATTCATTCACCGCATACATTCATTCATCATTCATTCATCATTCATTTCATTCATTCACTCATCATTCCATGTCATACATTCACTCACAATCATTCATTCATTCACCACATTAACATTCTGTCATTCTATCATTCATTCATTCATATCATTCAATCATTCATTCATTCTTCACTCATATCAATCACGTCATTCATTCATTCACTTATTCATTCATTCATTTCAATCATTCATTCATTCATTCATTCACTCACCATCAATCAAAATTTTTTTCATTTCATTCATTCATTCATTCATTCATTCATTCATACCATTCATTCATATCCTTCATTCATTCATACATTCATTCATTCATTGATCATTCATCCCATTCATTCATTCATTCCTTCCATTCATTCATTCACTCACATCATTCATTCATTCATTCATTCATTTATTCATTCTTCTTCATTCAATCATTCATTCAATCATTCATTCATTCACCTCACTCATTCATCATTCATATTTCATTCATTTATTCATTCTATTCATTCATTCATTTATTCATTCATTCATTCAATTCATTCATTCATTTATTCATTCCATTCATTCATTCATCATTTATACATTCATCATTCCATTTCATTTATTCATTCATTCAGTCATCAAAAATTCATTCATTCATTCAATCCATTCATTCAGTCATTCATTCCATTCATTAATTCAATCATTCACTCATTCAATCACTCACTCCATACATTCATTCATTCATAATCATTTATCATATCATTCATTCCAAACAATCCATTCATTCATCTCATTCCATACATTCATCATTCTTTCACATTCATTCATTCATTCGGTAGTCATTACATTCATTCACTCACTCATGCATACATTCATTCATTCATTTAAAACATTCAGTTTCACTTCATTCATTTATTCATTCATTCATTCATTCATCATTCAGTCATTCAATTCATCATTCATTCCATCACTCATTCATTCCATTCATTCATACATTCATTCATCTCACTCATTCATTCCATTCATTCCTTCACATGTCTTATTATTCTTTGTCTTTCCCCTGTCCTCTTCTTCTCTTTCTTCTTCTTCTCTTTCTTCTTCGTCACTTTCTTCTTCTTCTCTTTCTTCTCATCTTCCTCCTATCATTCTTTCTTTCTTTTTTTTTTTCAACCTTGTTTCTCCTTCTTCCCTTTCTTTCCTTGTCCTTTCATTCATTCATTCATTCATTCAATCCTCTCTTCCCTGTAGTGCGCGGGAGCTACCGATCTCTGTTCCGCACTCGTACATCCAAGATGGCCGTTCGGCGCAGAAATGCCGGCAATCCCAGTGCCCATTTTATTTTCTGATAGTTGATTCCCCCTTTGGTCCAGAGCGGCTGGGGGGGGCATTTCCTCCTGCAATGTTCTTGATCTCAAAGGAGTTGAGTAGGGAGCAAACTCTGGCTGGGAGAAGAGAGAGAAGAAAAAAGAGGAGGGGGTCGTGAAAAGAAAAAAGAAAAACAAAGCTGTGTGTAATGTATCTGATAATACATTCCTTCCATTCCCACGAAGCAAAGCAGAGGTTTTCCAAAAACACACATATACACACACGCGCGCGCGCACGAGTCACATGTACTCATGCATGCACGCACCGCAAGGCCACGCCCAACACACCACACACACACACACACAACACACACAACACACACACACACAACACACACACATAGACATAGTAATGTTATGCTCTCAAGCAAGCGTATCCGAGCTCACGCAAGCGCACTCTCCTCTCTCACTCTCTTCTCTCACTCTCTCATCTCTCTCTCTCTCTATACACTCACTTAACTTGCTCACTCTCTCTCCTCTCCTCATCTCCTCTCTCTCTCTCACTCTCTCTCTTCACTCTCTCAGTCTTACTTTCTGTCTTCGTCCACTCTCTCTCTGCACATCTCCATCTCTCTCTCTCTCTTCTCTCATCTCACTCCAATTTCTCCTCTCTCTCTCTCAAAAAGAAGACTATGGGCAAAGAATGTAAGTAGTGAACAATTGGTCAAAACCAGTCTATTCCACAAATATATGAAACAATCAATAAAAACAACAACAACGAAGACGACGACCGAACAACAACAATAGCACAAAACACACTCACAAACGTTTAGCATTTGTAAATCCTTCAATTATACGCTTAAACAAGCTAAATACACTGCTCACTCACACACACAAACACACACACACGCCGCCCGCGCGCGCACGACCCTCGCCCCAGCCCCACCCCCCCCCCCCCCACAGCACAACCCACACACACACAACGACAGACACACACCACACACACACATACACACCCACACACAAACACACACATCAAACACACAACGCCACAACACACACACTCACACACAACACACACACACACCGACCACACACACTCTCTATCTCCTCATCTCTCACTCTCTCACTCCACACCCACACACACTCACACACACACACACACACACACACACACACTACACAACACACACACACACACACACACTCACTCACAACTACCACTTGTGCTTCTGTCATGTCAATTCATTGTTTTGTTGTGTTAAGGGAACAGAGTCAATCGTTTTCGGACAACTTTACGGGAAAATACTTTCGTAAACTGATCTGATTCACCATTTCATGCCCAGAATTGGTCAAGTTCACTTGAAAGATAGCAAAACGTTGAATGTTTTTTTTTTTCTTGTTTATTTTTTTTTACTTTGTAATTTAGTAAGGTTTATATAGGATAAAAAGCAGTTTCTGTATTATGTACCGCTTCATGTAAAGACTGAAATCACATGGAGCTACCTGACGATTTATTAGTGTACTGATAGAAAACTACTGAACTGGCTCAAGTCGTTCAAGTTTCATTTCAGGTTTCATCAAGGATCTCAACTGCGAGCGACTAGTCCATATACGCTACACCAGCAATCCGACAAAGTTTTGAGACCACACAGCGCAATGATTGAAGCTGATTGAAAAATGAATAACAACAAAGATGAGAACCATTGAAGAAGAGGTCCTCGGTGGCTACGACTCAGGCGGATGTCTGACCTAACGCATTAGCCCACGTGCATTGGTCAGTCCCTTAGTGACCTACTTAACAAGTTTGAGCCTTTTTCTTTCTATTTTTTTTCTTAAGGCTTTCAAGTTTGGGCACAATCAATTTGAATTGACTGTTTCAGAAAACTGATGTATTAAAAAAGTACTGCATTGTTTGATCGACCAATATATTCAACTTTCGATGATTAACATCAACACAAATGCATTATTTCATAATCCTCGGCTATCTGAGTGTGTGTACCATCCTGAACACTGTATACATAACTGCAACAGACACTGTTGCCAATTTTTGTATTTCAAAACATCGCAGCGTAGATTGCCGAATCAAAGAGGTCAACTTTGTTATAAACAAAGAGAAGAAAAATTTTTGTCAATGACGTAATTTGTCGGAGCTGGGAGATCAATTTCACTATGTCTTTAAACATCATTTCTTCACCGAGTTAAGAAACATCCTGATCTCTCGCTGTTTGCGAAACAACCCTAATGTAGTCAAATTCTGCACATGGTTTGATATCGAGGAAAAGAATCTCACGCAAATCATACGTCGTTTGCCAGTGACAATGAACAATATTTAAGACCAACCAAATTAAGCATGTTACCAGATGCCTAGGGCAACCCACCAGAGGCGACGCTGCACTTGGTGTGTCACTTTGATAGTGTTCATTGCTGCCTGGTCTGACCTCAACTACAGCACGCCACCTACTGTCGACAATGGTCTTCTTCTTCTTCTGCATGCGCAGGCTGATACTCCTGCAGACACTCCCTGTAGAGACAGGCAAGTATTAATCCCATCTGCTCAAACAAAGGCAGTGGAGTTTGGTGTGTATGACCGTTTTTGTTTTTTTTTTATATCCCGCCATCATGGCAGTCATCGGGGAAGGTGCATGCTATGTGTAACGTGCCATCCATACCAACGGCCAAACTGGCCTTCTCTTCCGAAAGTTGGTGATGGGATTGACGTGTGTGCAAGATGTTATGCGTGCGTTCACACACGGAACCTCGGTTTATTGTCTCGTTCGAAGGACTGTATGGGAAATGGAGTCAGAACCAATGTAAACTCCGAGGGAAAAATCCCCCTGTACCGAAACGGCCCCGGCGGAGATTCGTACCCCAAGATTACGAGTCCGGCGCTCTACCACTGAGCTATTCCGGCCCCTGTCGACAATGGTGAAGCAGTCAGTCTCAATCAGTTATCGACCTCTCAACTACAGGATCCACCTAGTGTCGACAATGGGGAATCAGGCAGTGTCAATCAGTCATCTTCCACGCCAGCAAAAGGGTAAAAGGATTGACTTTTTTTTTTTTAATCTTGAATCTCGTTAGATACACTCCCTTCTTCCAATCTCCTATGAGGATATATCTCCCTTTGTCGTTTGTCAGTCGATGAATTGGACGTGAAACCTTAATGTGACTTACTCACTAACGGATATTCTGGTACAGAGTTTTCCGGTCACAGAGCAAACAGACCAGGGGTAACGTAGATTAGTTGAAAACCAATCACCAAATAGCATGGGTGGACTGGATAGGTAATATCATTCTCCAAACACATTTGTGTGGAGTTGGCCAGAGCCGCAATTCATCCAATTATTGATAGTTTGTTTGGTACGTGACTATTTCACTGATTGGTTTCGTATTGTTCGTGGTTGTGTGTGACACATGATGAGACGTGTGTGATATTGATGGCAATGTGATTTTGCTATTGTTTGTTTGTTTGTTGTTGTTGTTGTTTACTACCGTTTATTCCTTATAGACCTCCTTTCTTCCCGTACTTACATGGATTTCTCGGTTGACTGGCCCGTGAAAAGCATGACCCCCCCCCCCCCCCCCCCCCCCCCCCCCCCCCCCCCCCCCTCTCTCTCAGTACGCCACCCCTCTGATACTCCTCCTTCTCCTCCTCCTCCTCCTCCTCCTCCTCATCTTCTTCTTCTTCTTCTTCTTCTTCTTCTTCTTCTTCTTCTTCTTCTTCTTCTTCTTCTTTCTTCTCATCATCATCATCATCATCATCATCATCATCATCATCATCATCATCATTTTCTTCTTCTTCTTCTTCTTCTTCTTCTTCTTCTTCTTCTTCTTCTTCTTTCTCCTTCTCCTCCTCCTTACCTCCTTCTCCTCTCTTCCTCCTCCTCCACATGTTCCTTCTTCTTCCTTTTCCTTCTCCTCTCCTCCTGTTCTTCTTACTTCTCTCTCCTCCTCCCCCCCCCCCCCCCCCCCCCCACACACACACACACAAATCCCTGCGCACGATTCTGTGGTGATAAAAAAAAAGCTTGTATCTTGTTTTGTTCTGTTTTGTTTCCCAAGATTAATATATACTGAACTGTAGATTAGAAGCTTTGAAGAAAAAGAAGACATGGAGAAAAATGACAATGATCACAGGGTTTGTATGGAATTGACAGGAAAGATGATTTCAGGCAAAAGGGGTTGGGGGTTCAAATCCCGGTTGACTGTCTCATGACCTGGATCAATGGAACCGGCTGTATTTTTTTCCATCGTGATAACAGACAGTCTGCTGCTGACTGTCCACAGCCTGCCATCCTTTGCATCTGACAGACAGACATGCTGACGGACAGCTAGACCAACAGAGAGACAGGCAGATAGAGGGATGGACGGATGGATGGATAGATAGATGGGTGGATGGATAGATAAATGGATAAATCGATAGACAAACATACAAATAAACATGCCGATAGATAGATATAGGTAGATACACAGACACAGAGATTGATTGATACAAATATATAAGTATATGAATGGATAAAGAGAGAGAGAAAGAGAGAGAGAGAGGGGGGGGGCAGGCTGAGGGATAGACAGCTAGATAGCTAGCTATACAGACTGATTGATTGGTTGATTGATCGGTTGATTGATTGATTGACTGACTGATAGACATACAGACAGACAGATGCACAGAAAGGGAGCAGACAGACAGGCACGCGGGCAGGCACACAAACAGGCCGGGGAAAGAAGACAGACAGACAGACAGACAGACAGACAGACAGACAAACAGACAGACAGACAGACAGACAGACAGACCAGACAGACAGACAGACAATCAGTCGACCAACAGTCCGATAAAGACACCGATAGCAATAGCCAGAGACGCACGAAGTGACACACAGAGAGACGACAGGCAGAAGAAAGAGGTTCTCTCCCCACCAGAAGGAAGGATGGAGGAAATAATAGTCAAGAAGAAAGAATTAGGACGCAGAAGGGGAAGAGGAGGGGAGGGTTTAAAGGAGGAGGAGGAGGAGGGGGAACAGTGAATGCAGGGGGGGGGGGGGGGGGGGGGGGGGAGAGATGAGGTTGCTGACAGTCAGGTGGGAAAGGGGGAGTGAAAGAACATTAACGCATCAAAACCTCTCAGCTCGACCGCCGCCAGGAAAAGATTACCCTGTCCGGAAACCCGCTTTCTGATCGAGTTACCTGTCCTTGCCCTT
>JAFLJL010018404.1:17411-34006 GCA_018398815.1 Conus ventricosus | reverse complement strand
GGGGAAAGGTTATTGTTGACGAAAAAGTTCTAAACCCCCTCCAGAACTTATTTTTAAACCATCAAAGAACAAAAATAGCAGAAATTGGTTTTATTGTTGGTGCTATGGAGCAACCCTATATTTTTGCCAATCAAAAAAATTATAGTTAAAATGTAATAAGAAGATGTTAAAATATGAATAAAATATATTATTCCCAAAAGGGTTATTGGAAAGGAAAGACTGCTATTGAAAAACAAGTAAAGCTGCTAGAGAAACTGAATCAGATGCGAAAGACTGGCTTTCAAAACAAGAAAATTTGGCAAAATATATCTGCCCGCCCCAAAAAGAATAAAAAGGCCTAATTTGTTACTCATTCCTAATGACACCCCCCAGATGGACTTGCTGAAATCTTCCCACATGATAAAGTTAGAAGAAAAAAGTTTAAGTATCTCTGACAGTTGTTGACATGGCTTCAAGATACAAAAAATGCTGAACCTTTAACGATAAAAGCTCAACTGCTGTGGCTGTGGCTTTACAACAAAATAACATGCGAGGCCCATTAAAGTATCCTGGGATGATTCAAGTTGATGATGGAAAAGAGTTAAAGGTTCGTAAACCAGCTGTTTTTAAAACATCATGTTACAGTTAGGAGAGGGATCCCAGGCAACCATCAAATCACAACCTTAGTAGAAAACTTTAATAAGAATCTAGCTGAACGCGTTTACCTATCAATATCACAGAGAATTATGGACAGAACGCGTAACCAGAATGGGTTAGGAGATTGCCAGCAGTCTTACGCGCCATGACAATGAAGAATTAAAGCAACAGGTCTTAAGCCAGTGAACACAATAAAAATAAAAAAAATTAGCATTACTGAAATGTCCAAGGTAATGAAAAACTCTTGCCTTTTGGACTAAAGTAAGATACTTGTAATGCTCCTGGAGAGGCAAAGGCGATGTTAGAATTAGAGCTAACAGATCCATATGGAGCGTAGATGTATATGAAGTTGAAAGAATAAATGAAAACAACACCTCCCTATATTATTTAAGAGAGACTCTCTCGTCTAAAAAGCCCGCCCCAAAAAGATCCTTTGTTCGTGAAGAGCGGGCAAGTTGTCCCACCAAACACAGTGGCTAACAAAAAAAATAGTGTTTATTTTTGTTAAACTTTTTTTTTTTTGCCTATTTTTGGTTTAACTGATCGTGTGTTTTTTTTCAATGTTCTGTTTAATTGCATCAGTGTCTACCTGTCGTGAAGTAAAAGTCTTTCTCCACCCCTTTTGAAGTTCAATTTTCTGTCGTCTATAATCCTCACCGACAGCCATAAGCTTCTGAAATTCTTCGTCTGTAATGTTTTCATCCTGTAATGATTTGCTTATTCTTAATCTTAATGAACAAAGTTTTGCTGATGCTAAAGCAACAATGGCAGTGTGCTTTGTAATTTAGAGTTATTTTTTTAAAACAGCACTTACAATCATAGACAATGGCGCCTAAACCTAACCCAAGCCCCCCTAATGCTAAAGGGGCTGGCGCCCCAACCCCAGTAGCTAAAACGGCAACACTAGAACCAGCACAAACCCTACTACAGCCGATGAGCCAGTAATTACAAAAGAAAGAGTATTTAAAGCTTTAGCATATTTCTTCTAGTAACTCTATACTTATCCAAGTCGCTGTCTATTTCCTTTTGAAGTTCATTATTTGCTTTAACCTAAACTGTTTGAACCTCCATTTTAAATAAGATTAATTTTTAAGTTAATTTTTTATTAATCCTTCTGGCAGCACTTCATTAACAGAGTAAAACGCAATAAAATCAACATACTTAATGAAAATAAAAGTCGATACTGTTAGTTTGTCTTTGTCAACCATTACATCCCCTTGTCAGATGATGTAAGGTATTTATTTTATCTCCATTTTTAGTAATTGCAATACTAAACCTAAGAGGAGCATCCAAGTTTTCAGCCTTTATTTGTACGCCTCTGATTAACGTATGTTCTGGGAAAACTAGCATCCCCCTCCCTGGGAGTAATAAATAAGCGAAAAAGCATTGTCATTTGCCTAGGCAGTACCTGTAGCGTTGGGGTAAATTCTAAACCGACAGTGTCACCTCCACTTCAGCTAAGGACTTTTTTCTCTGAAAGCATATTTTCAGAACCCGCTTAGTATTTCAATCTGTTTTTTCGGGTTGCATTCCTGGAACTGGGCCCTAACAAGAAAGGGCCTGCATTTAAAGCCTTTCTAAAATTGTTTTTCTTATCATAGTATACATTAGGACTTCGTAGTTCAAACTTTAAATTCCAAGCAATTTCAGGAAGCAACGCCCAAAGCATCTCTCTTTTTATGAGTTTGTATTCATGTTGCCAAAATCGTTTGCCCTTAAATTTCTTATCTCTCTAGGGTAGGATATTGCTGTCGTTTTTGTCTTCAATTTCTGTTCGTTTGAAAAACCCCCATCATCTGTTATTCAAATCCATAAACATTTCCTGGCACTCCTATTAGTCAAACTCAGTTTGTCTGCTAGGCTTTTGGGCTCTACTGCAGGCATTTAGGAGCTAGCTCCGTTTTTGGTTCTGGCCCCGAACATTCTTTTTATAATAAAAAACTAACCAAATTGTTAAAAAACAATCTACAATGAACAAACGTATTGAACTGGGGGGTCATTTCCGTAAGCATAGCTTAGCGTGTTTAGATTTTTCTAACTGCTTTTTTAAATTTTTTTTAGCTCATCTTTGTCTCTTATTATATAATTTTCACTAAACATTCTTCAAAACTATCTTTGTCCTTAGTGAAAATAATACAACCGATTTTAACTGCGATCGAAAGTCTTTTAAGACAGCAATGTATTTTTGAGTTAAGAGCCACCAGAAACTAAGGCATGGCGCCCACTAAAGGCTAGCTTGACAGAGCTTTTCTTTTTTTAACAATTCTCGTTCAGCTGAACATCATCATAATAAACAGCGTTTCAGTCCCTCAAATAGTCTATAGAAATTGTTCAAAAACAATCGCTCAGTTTGTCGCTAGGATCAACTAAAAATATATTCTCGTCTGTCCAAATAAACTTCCTTTCTTTGTAAGCCCTGTTGTGCTTATGGTTGTGCAGATATAACAATTGCTTGTAATGAAACCTGTATATTGTTTGTAACAAATCAAGTACAAAGACATTTTTCCCACACCCAGTAATCCACAGATAAGAGAACAGTGCGGATTTTTTGGGCAGAAACTTCAAGCTATCCATCTGTTTTTATTAGAATAATTTCTTCTACATTTTAATAAGCCACCCCCTTTTAACCTGTTTCTCAATGTTTAACTGAGCATCAAAAACCATAAAAACATGCATTGTTTTGGGGGCTTTTCCGTCGCTTTCTTGCGAATATTTATGTGTATACCATCTTGTCCTATCCTTTCTCCACTTCCAAAAAAATCTGTTGTAAAAATGTGGATCTAAATCCAGCCACAGCCCATATTTACTTATCAAGTAGCTTCGAGTCTTACATCATAAAGGCGAAGTTTTTACATACGCGATCAACTGAAGGATCCCTTTGCCTACCTCCAGCAAACAACTTTCTTATTTCATCAAAGTGTTGGTGAGGTAAAAGCCCGCGACCCGAATACAACTGATCAGACTTGCATTTATTACACAGCAACCTTCTCAATTTTTGGATTATAAAACGCTTCTGATTCTCTCTAAAAAGGGATTTTTCCTTCAGTAAATAAGAACAAAATTCCTTTTAAAGACTTCCGAGACTGATTTAGATGTATGTTCCAGAGAGTGTCTCGCTTGTTTCTATTTTTTGTAATGGAGTGTAATAACGTTTCATAATAAATAACCGTTTTACTTTTTTACTGGGTTAAGATTGTTCTGGCCAGTCCAGGGTTAGTACAACATCAAAATCAAGAGAGATGTCACTGACTGTGTATTTAGCTAAAGGTCTTCAGACAGAAAAACAGAATCGCTAGGATTAAATGTCAGATGATAAGTAAGTTTTCTTTTAAGTGCGCCTTGGTAATATGGCATATGCGCTTTAACAGTTCAAAATCTAGAAGGATGCAGAATCTGTTGCCAAAAGCTTTTGCCCACTGCCTCATCTTTAACATCATTCTTTGCATCCTCCGCTTTAAGCCTGTGCTTGAGAAACCCTTTGAGTCTTGTATTCCCTGATAGACTTTCTCTTTCCTTTCTTTTTACAGCCATAGATCAGAATAGAGGGCAAAAATGTCTGCCTCGCCTAGTACAAAGACTTTTTTACCCTCTAGTTGATTGCCATATGATTAACGATAGCCCTACCTAAATTAGCAACAACAGGAGCATTAGGGTCTGACGATGTAATATCTATTTTTGAATGATAGTTTAGCAGTGCCTGGCATTATAACATCATCAGCGCCAAGATCGGGAACAAACAAATTAAAGTTTGTCCCGGCTGAACTGTTGATGGAGTAATTACACTAATTACAGTCTGCCTTATGCCTTTTAAAGCCGTGGGGTTCCTTCTCTTTTCTGTATGGATCGAGGTCGCAACCGTATGAGTTCATTTTTTATAAAAAAAAAGAATATAAATAAAAAATATGGATGAATATTTGACGCGCCTGATCCTGTTTAAGAAGAAGAATGATGAAGAAGTAGGTCCTCATTGCAAGAAGAGCTTGAAGGAGCAGCAGCAGGGCCCAAAAGGGTAGGGTTTTAAACCAAATACGATTGCTAGATAGAATTGAATCATTATATAGCCATATGGGCGAGAGCAGCCAGGAGCACTTAGGGTTTCTGATTTTTCAAAAGATGAAAATAATCATTTGTATGTAAGAACCACTAAATGAAAGAGTGTAAGACCCTTTCTTCAAAACCAGACCCAACTCAGTTTTTAAGCAGGGCACAATTCTTAGAGATCCCCTGTTGTTGACCAAAGGCAATTAAACTTTATTGACGATTAAGGCCTAGGCTGTTACCTTTACAAAACTTGGGCAAGAGCTGCCAACACAATCTGAAAAAGAAATGACCCCTTTTCACGATTTAGGTCAAGAACAGATGAAGCAATAGCAGAAATTGAAACAGTTTAATGAGGGGACAGTCAGAAAAACATTTGAAACAATTGACGATTCTCCATTGCCTATGCGTGACATCCTAGCTCTTAATGAACGCCTAAAGTCAATAAGGGCGAACTAGAAAACAATTTAGCAAAACTTGGCGAGCTAGATAAAAGATAGAAGAAGAAAAAAATAAACTCGCTGATGCAGATGATAACAATTTAGGGCAAGAAGAAAAGGCTAGAATACGCAGAAAATACAAATTAATGTCAGAAAGGAAAGACAGGTTAGAAGTGTTGTCTGATAACAGAGTGCAGCTAGCAGCGCAAACAAGCAAATAAGAGAAACATAAACAAAATACTTCATGAAAACACTACGCTAGCTGAAAGAATAAGGACTCTGTTCAGGGAACAGGGAATTACAATAGTTAGTATATTAACAGCCGTTGGGTTTGCTATTTCTACACTCGTTTATGCTTTAAAACCCGGGAGTGCGCCAACAGGGCCAGTAGCTCCCCCAACGCCCCAGCCTGGTAAAAGTTTGGGTTTGAAAACAATTCATCATCTAGCAAACTTATTAAAGAAGTTAGCTGCCAAAGCGCTGATGCTCCCCTGGGATAAAGGGAGTGTTGTTAGTTGGGTTTTGTCTACTATAGGCAAAGTTGCTGTTATATGGCTGACCATCTTGGGGCGTTAGGAGTGCTACTGCTGGATTAATTTTAGTGAAATAAAGTATGGTAATCCAGTAAAAGTTAAAAATACACGAGGGCTGTCTTTTCGCTAGTGTGACTGTCATGTGAGGCAGATCAACAGGTGGCGTGCTTTCTGGCTGCTTTCTGGCTGTGGGGGTACTTATAACTGGATCGCTTCTCAGGGCTAGGTACTTTTTTTAAAATGGATGGGGCGGGCCTTGTGTTTAAACCTTGATTGTGCCCTAAGTTTTTGGGCGTCTCCAGCATGAGATTTCATTGTTATAAATCTGTATCATGCCCCTCTTAGTCTGAGGTCAGAGGGCAGCATGTATAATCCATGGCCTGCAACAAAGTCAACCTTTGACCTAGCATGTGCAAGAACGTCTTGATACCTTGTATGCTGGCAGGCAAATCAACAGCCGAGTTAATAGCATCTTCTAAATTAGCTAGAATTTGTTTTCTAGCATCAAACCCTGTAGACTGATCAACTATGCTAGACTTTGGGCTGTGCTTGCGCTCCTAATAGCACCAAACTTATGCCCGTATGGAGTCATCGAGTCTTTGGCACTCCTGCATTGTTAGCCTTCACTTTCATCCTAAGATAAATGTTGCCCCAAGCATTAGGAAGTTTTTGTTCGATTGACCCTAATCGAACTTGTTTGTTTGGTTGAAAAAAGGTGTGGCCAGGCCCGTAGTCATAAGTATATTCTCTTTTTGTGCCCCACAAATACAATGTGCCTAACCCATGATTGCGGTCTAACTTTTGCTAAAATCAGTTGAAGTATCAATGTTAAATTCGTTGCAGATTCTTTCATATGCATTATTGTCCATTGGGCTTTTAAAAAGGATTAACGCGTTTGTCGCTTGGAAGGGGCACTTGTTAGTTCAGTTTTGTATTCGTCTGTACTGGTAATAAACATGAAAGTTATATACTGCCCTTACTAAAAGATTAGGATGGATTTTTAAAAGGTTTGCATACGAAACGCCACAGCCAGTAGTTGCACATAAATCGCAAAATTTAACTGATTCTGGAAAAAAGCCATAGGCGGGATGACCATGCTGATGGTAAATCTAAACATTCTTTATTGGTGGGTTTGAATAAATTTTGTTAGTGGGTTTACAAGTCAAAAGTGGAAGCCATTATAAATTCATCTACTGCAATGGTTAGATTGCTGAAGTCTAAAGTTTAGGATTAATTTAAAAAGCCCCTAAAATCGTAAGTAGCCTTTCGTTATATTTAAAAGGTTCATTTTTAAATTAGTTTTTTTAAATAGTTATAAAAAGAAATGTACATCATATAACCAAGCAAAAAAGAGCGTGTGTTCTTAACGTACCCAATTGTCAATTGGCGCGGGAGTTGTAGAATTGCCCTTAAAGAAATTTGGCTTTAAAGTTAAATTGGTTTAACATATCTGAAGAGCTCAAAAACTGGATCAAAATTTGTAACGAGGCGGCAATCAAATAACTCATGTGCAAATAGCTGATGGTTATTACAACTTTTGTTCTTTAAAAGAAGTACTTAGCGAATATAGTATATTGTTAAAAATTAACGAGGCAAACCTCAGAATTACTGTAAATTTTCCACTAAAAGAAAGAAGAGAGTACACTTTTCCTAGGGGGCTTGCTCAAATTTTAGGCTTTCACAGCAGTGACAGAGCTTATAGATTTAGTACAAGAGAAGATGTTTATCAATTTGAAGGTAATAAACCTTCTGATTTTCTCGTAAACCCAATGTTGTATGTTCATTTACAACAGTTAAGAACAGATACTAATTTGTTTGATGGCTACCCGTCTACAGTTCTAAAGGTTTTGCCATCAACTAGGGCAGGATTTTGCGATTATCGTTTAATCTTAGTTGGAAAAAACAGCGAATTTAAAGAATTAATTAATGGACCTATAAATTCATTAGATGTTAAAATAACTAATCAAGACGGAAAACCAGTTGTTTGTTCTGATTTATTGATGGTGCTGGAAGTAGAAGAGCGTACTGTAAGCTCTTAATTTTTATAGTATAGGGTGAGAATGTAAATATTTTTGTTCAAGCTCACTCATCTTATTTCTCTTGTTTTTGTGTAAAAATCTGAAGAAGTTATATATGTGTGCGTGAGTGGGCAGGGGGTGGTTTAATCAACTAGGTCAATCAGCTCCAGGTCGTTTTGACCTAGATTACTGCACTGCTTTGAAAGGACAAAACGTGGGTGGGCGTGCGTGCGTGGGGTGGAGGGAGGGACGTGCATGCGTGGGGTGGAGGAGGACGTGCGTGCGTGGGGTGGAGGGAGGGACGTGCGTGCGTGGGGTGGGGGTGGGTTTGTGGTGGATTGGGCGTGCGTGGGGTAGGTTTGTGTGTGGGGTGGGTGTGTGTGGGGTGTGTGGGGGTGTGCAGGAGTTACCTCCCTTAGTATTATTTTCGACCCTGTTGAGGGCCTTTCTGGGTCGAGCGGTAGAAACGCCGGATGACATAGTTATGGCGTATTTTTAACCTTAGGCGGGAGAAGCTGCCGCTAGCAGTCGCGTGACTTGGCACTGCTCCATAGAGCTGCTGGATCAATAACCGGCGCTGTCTCTCTGTCTCTGCATGTTTGTCCTCATCGGTTAGTATTGATTTTACTCGCTCTGCCAGAACTCGCGGAAGCCAACGTCGCTTTGCATATATTTTACAATGAGCCTTCTCTTCTCATACAAGCTGTGGATTGAAATTCCAAGCTTGTGAAATTTTGGATAATAGTAAAAACAAAATGATAATTCCATCAGTTTTCTACACAACGTGGTTCCATCAGAATTTCAGTTTTTAAATAATTCTCCCAGGACGCTTTTGGGTTAGATTTTTTTAAAACAGTTTTTGTTCTTTCAAGCCAATGACCTAAAAGCAAAGATTGCCGAAGAGTTTTACATTTTTCAGCTTTGATCTCAGAACCAGCTTTCAGTAAAACAGGCGTAATTTCAGCCATGTTTTTCAGCTTCATAACCGAACCTTCATCGATCGGCTCATAATCAAGTTTCTCTACAAAACAATTACGTAAAAAATCATCCAGTTCACTTACTGTCATTTCACGTTTTTCCTTCTTCGCTTCCAAAACACTTGACCCTTATGCTGGTTGTCGCGACAATAGTCGCGCCATTACGTCGTGGCCGTCACTGGTTGTCGCGACAATAGTCGCGCTGTGGGGTGAGCCTTGCGAGCCCAGTTTAAACAGACACACGCAGATACGAAACTATGGCTCATGACAAACTAATTTGCATGAGTGACTGAGCGAGCCCCGGAACATGGATTTTCAGTGTTTTAGCTTAGTTTATGGTTAGTAGCAGCTTGTAATGCATAGTGCGACTCGACTCGTCTGGCGAACAAAATGGCGGCGCCCGAAGCAGAACATGATAGAATTAGGAACTTGAACGAAGATGTTTCTGCTGAATTTCTTGTGGAAAAAGCAGGTGAAGAAGAAGTTATGGATATTTTGAATGAACTGGGTGTGATGGGTGATAGTTTTGATTTAGATCAAGCACCATGCAATCGTGATTTTGAGATCGACAACGGACAGTGACTGGACGAGTGCCTAAGGGTGAGGGGAATCTCAAGATGCTATTCAGTGGGGAAGAAAAACTCAGTGTAGCGCTTACAGATGATCCTAAACCTTTCAAACATAAATGACGACAGTGTGGGCTGACTATTACATTTGTTGATAGTGACCATTTTTGTTTTTTTGTGTGTGTTAGCAGCACATGATTTCAATGTGAAAACTGAACTGTACCTTATTCATTCTTACCTGAATTACCTGCATGAAAGACGGGTATAATCCACACTGACTTTCCTTGAAAAAGGCTATGACTTATTTCTTGATACTGCGGAACACCATAGACTGGATTATTTGTGAACAAGCTTGTGAGAATGACAAGCAGGATGTGCCACCTGTTTTCACCTGTTATTTTCACATTCTGGACAGGTCAGCACCTAATCAAACACTCACAAGCACCCCAGTTCTGTTTTATATTATTCTTTATTCAATTACTAACAATTTTCATTCTGCATGTCATGTTCAAATACGAACCGTTGAAAAGTTATGCATATCATACAAACGTAACTATTCTTTTCAAACTTTCCTTTTGGAAATTCACCAGACAACATACTTGATAAGTACGTTGTTAAATGACCAGTGTTTGGTCGGACCGGTTTAGAACAAGGCTCGTCACGTTCCAATTTTTCAAGATACACAATCATTTCCTGATAATACTTTTTGTGTTTCAATATTATTTCTTTTTGCTCATCCGAATACAGCAAATGCTCAGTTTGGCTTTCTTGAGAACCAGCATCCATTGTAGTCTCTTGGGCTTCTTGAAAAAGCAATTCAGATTCCATACTAGAACCAGCCATTTCTGTTCAGAGCGATAACACGCACGTCTTTACCAGTTGGTCGTTCACTGAATAATGATGGTCCAACGTTCCCCGTAGAAATGGCGTCATACTCCGCTGTTGATTGGTTAAACACACACACGTGACACTGGTCCCATCGCTTAACGATTAAAATTCGTCGCAATGCAGTAGCTTCATGTGCTGCGATCAATATTGCGACGAAGCAGTCTGGGAGTGAGTCGGCCAGCCATATTTCAGTTGATTTTATGTCCCGGGAGAGAATGTAAATATCTTTGTTCACGATCACCAAATCCTATTCTGCACGGAAACCCCCATTTTAAATTGACAATTACATCAATATTTGGCAGTTTGGGGGTGTTAATTTTGTTTAGAAACAGGTGTTAAATTTGGCCAAAATTGACATGTGATGGACGTGATGTGTATGTGAAAAGGGGGGTTTTCGTGCAAAATAAGATGGGTGGTCTTGAACGAACATATTTACATTCTCTGATGTCTCTGTGTCAGAGATCCCTATGGCTGATGTCTCTATGTCAGAGGTCCCTATAGCTGATGTCTCTGTGTCAGAGGTCCCTATGGCTGATGTCTCTGTGTGAGAGGTCCCTATAGCTGATGTCTCTGTGTCAGAGGTCCCTATAGCTGATGTCTCTGTGTCAGAGGTCCCTATAGCTGATGTCTCTGTATCAGAGGTCCCTATAGCTGATGTCTCTGTGTCAGAGGTCCCTATAGCTGATGTCTCTGTGTCAGAGGTCCCTATAGCTGATGTCTCTGTGTTAGAGGTCCCTATAGCTGATGTCTCTGTGTCAGAGGTCCCTATAGCTGATGTCTCTGTGTCAGAGGTCCTTATAGCTGATGTATCTGTATCAGAGGTCCCTATGGAGTGCGCCACATGGTGTGGTCTTTCTACATCTCTTTAACGTCATCAGAGAAAGGAAACTGACATCTGAAAATGACTGCTTCCTTCTCAGACATCCTGCCAACTTTCTCGGATTAAAGCTGTTCAGACTCCATGACACGTAGTACTGTCAAAATGACTATAAGAACAAGAAAAAGAAAAAGAAAAAAAAAACGAAAAGGAAAAAAAAAGAGTGAAAATCAGACACCGCCCTTTGTTGTCTGAATGAATGTAAAGATCCCACAACACGCGGTACTGTTTGGCTGACAGTAAAGATCCCACAACACGCGGTACTGTTTGGTTGACAGTAAAGATCCCACAACACGCGGTGCTGTTTGGCTGACAGTAAAGATCCCACAACACGCGGTACTGTTTGGCTGACAGTAAAGATCCCACAACACGCGGTACTGTTTGGTTGACAGTAAAGATCCCACAACACGCGGTACTGTTTGGCTGACAGTAAAGATCCCACAACATGCGGTACTGTTTGGCTGACATTAAAGATCCCACAACACGCAGTACTGTTTGGCTGACAGTAAAGATCCCACAACACGCGGTACTGTTTGGCTGACAATAAAGATCCCACAACACGCAGTACTGTTTGGCTGACAGTAAAGATCACACAACACACGGTACTGTTTGGCTGACAGTAAAGATCCCACAACACGCGGTACTGTTTGGCTGACAGTAAAGATCCCACAACACCGGTACTGTTTGGCTGATGGTAAAGATCCCACAACACGCGGTACTGTTTGGCTGACAGTAAAGATCGCACAGCACGCGGTAGTGTTTGGCTGACAGTAAAGATTCCAGAACATGCGGTACTGTTTGGATGACAGTAAAGATTCCAGAACATGCGGTACTGTTTGACTGACAGTAAAGATCCCAGAACATGCGGTACTGTTTGGATGACAGTAAAGATCCCATAAGACATGGTGTTGTGCGGCTGATTGTAAAGATCCGAACCCACGTGGTGTTCTCTGACTCTAAAGATCCCACAACACATGATTTTGTCTGACTGACTGTAAAGATCCCCAAACACGCGGTGTTGTATAACTGACTGTAAAGGTCACACATTAAATCGTGCTGTCTGACTGATTGTAAAGATGTAAAGATTCCACAATATACGGTGCTGTCTGGATGACTGTAAAGATGTAAACATCCCACAACACACGATGCTGTCTGGCTGAGTGTAAAGATGTAAACATCCCACAATGCATGGCGCTGTCTAGCTGACTGTAAAAATGTAAATCTAAAAAAAACAAAAACATATAGTGTTGTCTGGCTGACTGTAAAGATGCGGAGATCCCATGACACAAAGTGCTGTCTGGTTGACTGAAAAGAGCCCACAACTCATCGTGCTGTCTGGATGGCTGTAGACATGTAAAAGCTCCACAACACACGTCCCGTCTGAGTGACTGTAAAGACCCTACAGCACATGGTGCTCCCTAGCTGACTGTAAAGATCCCACAAGACATGGTGTTGTCTGGCTCACAGTAAAGATCCCACAAGACATGGTGTTGTCTGGTTGACTGTAAAGATCTTACAACACGAACTGCTGTCTGGCTCACAGTAAAGATCCTACAACACAGGGCGCTATCTGGATGATTGTAAAGATTCCACAGCATAGTGCGCTGTCTGGCTGATTGTAAAGATGTAAAGATCCCACTCCACATGGTCCTGTCTCACTGATTGTAAAGATGAAAAGATCTCACAACACACTGAGCTGTCTGGCTGACTGTAAAGATGTAAAGATCCTACGAAACATGGTGCTGTCTGGCTGAGTGGAAAGATCTAAAGATTCCACAAGATATGGTGCTGTATGGCTGACAGTAAAGATCCCACAAAACACAGTACTGTCTGGCTGACTGTAAATATCCCCCAACGCACGGTACTATCTGACGGATTGTGAAGATGCAAAGACTCCAAAACACACGGTGCTGTCTGGCTGACTGTAAAGATCCCATAAACATTGCTGCTGTCTGGCTGACTGTAAAGATGTAAAGATCCCTCAACACATGGTGCTATCTAGCTAACTGTAAAGATGTAAAGATCCCCCAACACATGGTGCTATCTAGCTAACTGTAAAGATGTAAAGATCCCCCAACACATGGTGCTATCTGGCTAGCTGTAAAGATTTAAAGATCCCATAACACAAGGCGCTATCTGACTGACTGTAAAGATGTACAGATCCAATAACACGTGGTGGTGTGTGGCTGACTGTAAAGATCCCACAAAGCACTGTGCTGTCTGGCTGACTTAAAGATGTAAAGATCCCACAGCATACGGCCCTGTCTGGTTGATTGTAAAGACGTAAAGATCTCACACCAAATGGTGCTGTCTGGCTGACTGTAAAGATCTCATACCACATATTTCTGTCTGGCTGACTGTAAAGATGTAAAGATCCCACAGCACACAGTGCTGCCTGGCTGATTGGAAGGATTGCACAACATACGGTGCCGTCTGGCTGACTGTAAGAATGCAAAGATCCCAAAGCATATAGTCTGTCTGGCTGATTGTAAAGATGTAAAGATCCCAAAACATATAGTGCCACCTGGCTGACTGTAAAGATGTAAAGAGCCCAAAACATACAGTGCCATCTGGCTGACTATTAAGATGTAAAGATCCCAAAACATATAGTGCCGTCTGGCTGACTGTAAAGATGTAAAGATCCCAAAACATATAGTGCTGTTTAGCTGACTGTAAAGATGTAAAGATTCCACAACACATGGTGCTGTCTGGCTGACTGTAAATACAAAGAGATCAAATAATATTGATTTACCAACCTCTCTGGTCACACGAAAGAGAGAGAGAGAGAGAGAGAGAGAGAGAGAGAGAGAGAGAGAGAGAGAGAGAGAGAGAGAGAGATGTTGTTCGTCCGTTGGGTCGACGAAGATCACTTTAGTCACCTTGGTGTTGAGGGGGGGGGGACGATTTACGGGTACAGTGGCTGATCAAATCGATGCGTGCACGGAATGTGCCCTGACAGCTTAAACAGGCAATGTGGGAGATCGTCTCTTGATTGCTGGCACGGGCTTTCTCTGCCTGCGTCCTTTCTCACGCTGCAGCTGTCCTTTCTTCACTTAAATTGGCATTTTTATGGATAGAGCAGCGCCACCTAGCTCGATCCGTAGCAGTTTGTTCTCATGTGTCAGGGTGATATTAAACGCTTTTACGGATATCTTTGAAGCATTGCTTCTGACCTACCTAGAAACGCACTCCTTGTTGCAGCTCACCATAGAAGTCTCTTGGGTGGTCAGTAGTCTGGGATGCGCGCCACATAACCTGCTCATTAAAGCTCAGAGAGCATCAGGGTGGTGTGGATGCTAGGCCTGCCTGCTTGGTCAAGCATCTGTGTGTTGGGGATTTTGCCGTCATGTGATGTTTAGCAATCCTTTGAGGCAGACTGGGGAGGTCATTCAGCTTCTTGGCCAGCCGTTTATACTTTGTTTACGTTTCCCCTGCGTAGAGGAGTATGGGGAGAACGACTGCTCTGTGCACCTTCAGCTAGGTCTCTGGACACATGCCTCTTCTATTCCAAACATTGGTGTTTAGTTTGCCTTGGATTATACTTGCATTTGCAATTCTGACGTTCACTTCGTCATCGATGGTGACGTTCTGGGATGGTGTGCTGCCGAGGTAGGTGAATTTACTCACCACAACTAGCCTCACACCACGAACATAACATTGATGTTAGGCTAAGTACAGGGTCTGCCTGGTGCGTGTCAATGCAGAACCTCCGCCTTCTTTGTATTTGTGATGAGACCGAAGCTGGCGCAGGCTACGGAGAACTTGTTGTTGCTGCATTGACTGACAGTTTCTGAGCCAGCACTGAGGGCGCAGTCATCAGCAAACAAGAGATGCCTGATAATGTCTGTCACAACCTCAGCTTTTGCCTGGAGTTTCTGGAGGTTAAACAGCTTTCCTTCCGTTCTGAATCTGATGTCGATGCCTATGTCTCTTTCGAAATATCGGTATCTGACCAGGAGTTATATGTTAGTGGGTTTTCTCCCTATTGGAGACCGTCTCCCCCTTGGAGACTATAAGCTTTCTGAAGGCTCATTTTGAGGAGCATTTATTTTATTTTCCCCATTCACCCACACAAGCACATAGTGTTAGTTAGGCAGAATAATCTGCCACTGCAGATATGAATGCTTGCCTCCCCCTATTTCTTCAGTCTAAGACATAAGAGCAAGCTTTGTTTATAATTCAATGTTTCTTGCGGTCATTGCAACACCAGGCTGCTCTGTAAGTTGCTGGAATGGTGCGGTACGTGTCCTTGGAATTTACTAGTTTATTGTAATTTAGTCCCTTGCGGACTCATTCCAGGAACTAGCCCTCAGCACTTGTGTTTTAAGAGGTTATTTTTTTTATATTTTCTACTTTTCACAAGAAAATGTAGCTTGTTTTGCTCTTTCATAATTTTCTTTTGCTTCTTAGGTGGCACCTTTGGTTGGTTTTTTGAAAACTCAACAAACATACTACGGTATTGCACACCAGCTTTTTCTGGGATAGCATTCTTCTTAAAACCGAAAAGGCAGAGGAGTCAAATTACCACTTTCTGCGGTCACTAAGGAGAAACAATCAGGTTTCGAAATATCGGTATCTGACCAGGAGTTATATGTTAGTGGGTTTTCTCCCCATTGGAGACCGTCTCCCCCTCGGAGACTATAAGCTTTCTGAAGGCTCATTTTGAGAAGCATTTATTTTATTTTCCCCATTCACCCACACAAGCACATACTGTTAGTTAGGCAGAATGACCTGCCACTGCATATATGAATGCTTATCTCCCCCTATTTCTTCAATCTAAGACATAGGAGCAAGCTTTGTTTATAATTCAATGTTTCTTGATATATATATATATATATATATATATATATATATATATATATATATATATATATATATATATATGTTGTAGTCCGTATGGTGAAAACATAACTATGATTGAGTTCTTAATCTTTTTACATTCCTAAGCAGCCTAAACTTGGTGTAGACCATTTGAGCTACGGTACTTTCTTAAAACAAACTGTTACCTCGTTTTATATCAAAATGATGAGAGTGGAATTTTATACCTGTAAAAGAGGAGTTCAAGGCACCACAATGAACAGAAAGAAAACTATTTCTGCCTACCCCGCGAAAGCCAAGAAGCCACGAATAATCAGACCAAATGTACCCCGTTAATCTAAAATGAAGGGGGTGCGTTAAAAGGGGGGGGGGTGTATTTTTTTGTGTGTGTGTGTGTGTGATGTATACCTTTCTTTACTACGGATCTGAACATTACTGAAAGAGGAAGAAGAAAGGAGAGACAGTTTTATTTGTGGGTACACTATTTCCACATTAACATTCCGCTTAAGTTTGACCCTCCACACACACACACACGAAAATTCCGTTCCTATACTACTACTTCGTGGCCAAACCGCCTGAATGATAAAATGCCACCACCCATCCATATTAATGGCGTTTTCTGAGAGACTGCACTGGAAAATGACTAACGGGAAACTTCTTCTTATCGGTTAAAGATGGGAGTGAAGGAAGAAGAAAGACTAGATTTGGTTCCCCACCCCCCCTCCCTCCATCTAGACTCAAATGCCGTTTTTCCCCTCTGCTCTTGTGGCGCTGAGTAAGCTAGGCTGCAAAGTGCTGGCGCGT
>JAFLJL010018404.1:15000-17311 GCA_018398815.1 Conus ventricosus | reverse complement strand
GTTTTTTCGCCGGTGGGCTCTGCAGTCATGAAATACGGGCTGGTACCCCATGGGGGATGCTACTTTGGGGCTGTTATGAGCTGCATCCTGTAGTCTAATTTACCTCTGTTCGGGAGCAGTTATGTCCCTTGATATCTTAATGGAGTGTCCTGCGCGTGCCTGTACCCATCGTCAAACAGCGCAGGCCTCCAGGGGTGGTACAGGACTGCTCTAAGGGCAGGTAAGGACAGTGCTTCTCTGGGTCCTCCCCAGCACCTTCGGGTGTTTCTTTTTCTTCTTATTTCTAATATCATCATATTTGGTGTATTTCATTACAAAATGAAATTCATCGCCCAGGTCATTCTGGTCGCAGTCCGACAGAGTCGTTCATCATGAGGTATTCCACATCGTCTGCCAGTTTCGATCATGAGTTTATGATTACCACAGCGGAACCGAATTAATGGGTATATATAAACATCAGGCAACATTTCAATATATTTTTCACGGCAAAACTCTGTTATAAAATTCCTATAAATTCCACACCACACACACACACACACACACACACACACACACACACACCACACACACACACACACACACACACACACACACTCACACACATATATATATATATATATACCTTCCTTTTTAACATCATTGACAAATGTTGCTCCCCAAGGGGTCGAGCACTTTTAAATCATTTTAGGCTCTTTGGTTATATTCATCTTATATATATTTATATATATATATATATATATATATATATATATATATATATATATATAAACACAGAGAGAGAGAGAGAGTGAGAGACGAAGAGAGAGAGAGAGTGGAGAGAGAGAGGAGAGAGAGGAGAGAGAGAGAAGAGGAGGAAGAGACTGAGACACACACAGACACAACACCTTACTCACTCACACACACACACACACCACACACACACACACACACCACAACACACACACACACGCGCGCGCGCGCGCGCGCGCGCGCGCACACACCACACACACACACACACACACCACACACACACACACACACACACAACACACACACACACACACACAGAGGTACGTAATGCTTCGCTACTGTAAAGGAGATTTATTCAAATACCCTTGTGAGTCACTGAGAACATGAGTATTAGCTTCCAGCCATTTCATCAGATTAGCCTCCATAGATTTCATTCGTTTTTCTGCCCAAGTATTATAAGTATATATGAAAGGATTGATAGCAGAGTTTAAAGGAAGAACGAATATAGCTAAAGCAACGTTGACTTCTCCAGGGATTGGTACATTGGTCAGTGCCAGCATTCCACACAGTCCAATTGGGAACCAGCACATGAAGTCTGTCACAGCAATACTGATCAACCGCCGGGCTATGGTCAGATCCTGGGACACTTTGGTAGTGTTGGTTTTTAAGGCATTGCTCTGCACTGACCAAAAGATGAAGGTTTGACCAACACAAATCAGCAAGAATAGGTGAAATTAAAAATGATCATTACACTGACGGAATACAGTCTTCCTTTAAACTCCTGTCTCGTAACTGGCAGTGGGATGCAGATACCTGACTGACTATAAAACTCCCAATGTCTTGTCATCGGGAGTAAAGGGAACACAGCTAAAAGCAGCCCGATCAACCAAGTCCAGAGACAAGCCACTGATGCTGATGTTTTCTCAAATCGCAGAGTGCTGAATGGAAAGCGAAGAACAATGAACCGATCCAGTGTGATGAGGCAGATGATCAGAGCTGACACTTCACTGGACAGGAGAGCCAAAAGGCCAGCCACATGACAAGTCACACTGTTTTTCCACGTGTCGTCACAATGGAGATATTGACCTCGGAGTCTTTCATCAGCAGCTCCAATCAAGGTGATGTAGAGTCCCATCAGGAAGTCAGCCATGGTCAGTGTGATGACAAACACAGTGTAGCCACTCACGGAGGTCCTGGTTCTTACAGTCAAACGTGCACAGAAGGAGAACATGTTGCCGGACAGAGACAGACAGGCCATCATCCACAGAAACACACGATACGTCCACGACTGCAGTAAGTCTTCACACGAGGAAATCTCGTCTTTGGGGGCATGACAAGAACTGCTGTCAAAGCCATGAGGAAGAAACTCATTGCAACACAGTTTATAATTTCCTGTGTGAATGGAGTTTAAATGCTGAAGATGTGTGAAAATGTCTGCTGGAAATGTTTTAACAGGGCTGCCGTCCATGTACAGTTCAGTCAGTTGAGGTAAGGACTGAAAACTGCTGAGGAAAGTGTGAACAGGTGTGAGAGTCAAATTCAGTTTCTGTATTCTTGAAAAGGGCGAAAAGACTTGAGGGTC
>JAFLJL010018404.1:7500-12500 GCA_018398815.1 Conus ventricosus | reverse complement strand
TGTCTCGCTTGCACCTTGGGGGTCATAGAGCGCAAGCATTGGGACTTAAAACCGGATTCCCTCAAAACAATATTCAGCGTAGCAAAAAGGTGGGAGAAGAAAAAACTGTAGGTAAGAATAAACACAAAACTGAAAGACTATCCAAGAAATATTTCATGATATGTACCTAGAGTTGCATCGGTGCCAAAAAGAGGATCTCAACGATTGATAAACTAGCACGTGACGCTCATGTTGTGAGTCTACAAGAAACTAGAGGTACCACCCTCAGACCGTTACATTTGGATGGCTTCATAATTTTCAAAAGCATAATGGACGAGGATTAGCTATGATAAAAAAAGAAATACAAACTGTCCAGGATAGACTTAGAAAAATGCTGTATGAATAGAGTGAACTAATGGGTGTGAGAGTGGAAAGACATGATGGTATTTAGAAAAGCCGTGTACTCGTCAATGAATGCATACATCCAGTTTCTCACACATCAAAAACGGCTTTCACCATTTTAAAGGAAATAGAAAATGAATTTGGAGGCTCTGTGATACTATATGGAAATTCTAATGCACTGTCAAGGAATAGCGCTGGAAGAGATGTTTGATGAAGTGCTTCTCAGTGCACTGACAACATCATCTTCAACGTATAGAGGGTGGCAGGGTGACACTGAGTATCATTGTTTGTTGTACACATTGGACCGAAATTCACAACAGATATGACTGTGGAAGCACTTCTACAAAATGGACGTGACCATTTCCCTGTCTTATTCGTTTACAGACACTATCAAAAGTTGAACAAACGACGCAAAAGGACCCTTTTCAATATAACAACAACGAAGGGAATATTATAGGAACGTTAAGGAGTAGAAAATGCAAAAGAAACAATGCCACATCCAAACAAATCGTTCATCCCCTTTGCTGGAATATAGACAAGGAAGCAGCCTGGAAAGAGAAACGCAATGCTGTGAGAAGTTGGCAGACAGAAATAAGAAAACCTTGCCCCAATCCAGCTATTACTAAAACACACAAAAAGGGGGGAAAAAAACAAACACAAAAAAACCTGAACGATTTGAAAGAGTAGCTGAAGAAGCAAAACAAACTAAATGGCAACAGTTTTGTATGTCACTTGATTATGACACAACACTCACGCAGTTCTAACAGTTTTATCACGGAAAACACAGAACAATCGCAACTCTACATATTCCAACTATGGAGAAAGGGTAGCTTTCAGAGAACAGAGTGATCAAAGACATTTGGAGGAAAAGAAGAAAAATGCGACCAACTTAAATCGACACCAAGCTCAGACTTGCATTGATGATGAAACTAAAGCATCTGAACTGGATGATGCAATAGCTAGATGCACTAAGGATAGTGCTCCAGGTCCAGACAAAGTACGGTAACCAGATATCAAACAGGTCTCAGAAGAGGACAGAGCCTATCTCGTCAGTCTCTACCAGGATACTTTCGATAAAGGCTATGTCCCACAAGACTGGACACACAGCTACCCGAGAGCTAAAGCAAGGAAAATATCATTATTGGTTAAATGGCTACCACATAATCACTATGCAAAATATAGAAGGAGAGCTCAAGAAACGGATCATAGCAAGAAAACTCGTAAGATACCTTGAAAGTAGACCCATCCTCCCACCTGATCACGGGAAAACGCGGCCGCTTTGGTTATGCAGTATACGAAGGATTCCAAACTGGTAGTTGAAACAGACCTAGAAAATGCATACCGCAAAGTCCAGTTCTCGCTTCTCATGGGCCTACACCTTGACTATAGGGCTATGATGACACTTACACTGTTCATTGCAGCAACATTTCAGGAGCAAACCGTCATCCTACGAATCGGAAACTGGATGTCTGAGCCTCATACACTTTTTATTGGATTACCTCAAGGTTCTCCTCTCTCCCCTGTTGTATTTAATGTTTACACTGAAGGCCTAGCAGGCCTCAATAGAAACGGAATTGTACGTGTGCTTACACTAGCAGATGACGTTCCAGTCTACAAAACATCAAAGAATGCTCAAGAAAGAACCAAAGCAGTTCAGCAGCAGTTGAACAATATTGCTTAGTGGTGTCAAAAAACTGGATCGTCCATCAGCCCTACAAAAGCCCAGACGTTGGTCTGCACTCTCAAAAACAAGACACCAGGACAATTATCCTCACCAGTTTCATTCAGTGGAATACCAATTGAATCAATCAACAATCTACACTATTTGGGTGTAGGCTTTGATAGAATGCTGATCTTTAGAAAGCATGTTGAAAATATTGAACGTTGAATGCAAAAAGGGCATGTCTTCCATGACAACAATGGCAAATAAAGGCATTGAACAGCGCCATGTCTACTGACTGCATCACGCAGTTGTACTTTGATCAATTATGGATTAGGTCATACAACACTGTCCACGAGCAATCTTCTTAAAATAGAAAGAATTCAAAATGGAGCAGTGAGCCTGACACTGGGAACCACAGAGGACACACCACTTGAAACTATGCAATACCTGCTTGACCTTCCTTGACACTGGGAACCACGGAGGACATATCACTTGAAACTATGCAATACCTGCTTGAGCTTCCTTCAATGCAGGCAGGCCACAAGCTACAACAGGCATATCTCAGAGCACTTGAAAATCTCCAGAACCCACTGCATGGGGTGGTCAAGGAAACGAAAGGCACTCACCTGGGACATGGAAAATCATGGATGAGAAAGGCAGAAGACGATATACAGCTTGTGTGCCAGTTACCAAACTCCAAGAAACAAAGGAATGGGAAACGTATCCAGACCGCTTTAAACACATTTCCCAAATTGGAAACGAAGTGAGGCAGGGAACAGTAAACAGTAAACAAGTGGGGTAACTTTTGCTCCCATAAGAAAACCTAACACAGAGTAACTTTTAAACTTGAATAAAGTCAGACAAATACATACATAGACGAACAATCTAAACGTGGGAGAAAAACAAACGCAGGCCAACAACTCAACTGTCTTCATAGTAATGACTTGGCAAAGATTTGAACTTAGGGGGGGGGGGGGGGGGTTGAAGATGGAGAAACTGGGAACACGAAATTAAGAAAATATATTACAGATATGAAATCTCCTCACTAGCTGCATAAGGGAACCATCGTAATCCCTTTTAAAGGCAGATATATTTGTATTGCCTGCTCCGAGGCCTTTGGTCCGCTGGATCGGAACTCATCAGGGAGACACGGCTGGTTGTGTCTGTGCTCCTGGCGTCAAATAGAGACACACCACAGTCCACAATACTGTGGTGTTCTCACCACCAAGGGTGCAGAAAAAGAATCCAATAGCACCTCCAAAGCAGCCAGGGAAGGGTAGTAAATGAAACCAAACGGAAGTGTGGGGAGGAAAAAAGTTGCTGAAAAACTAAAGACATTGTGCAAATAGTATACAATGTAGGGGACAATCGTTGAGTTTACGCTTGAGGATCCACCCAAGGATGAGAGGGAGATCAAAAGACAACCACACAGACAAACAGAAACAAATACAAATAACCTAAATTTAATCAAAATGAAATTGGAAATGAAGTGAGGCAAAAACAATAAACAGTAAACAAGTTGGGTAACTTTTGCTCCCATAAGAAAACCTAACACAGAGTAACTTTTATTCAAGACTGGAACAGCCTTTTAAACTTGAATAAAGTCAGACAAATACATACATAGGCGAACATTCTAATAGTGGGGGAAAAAACAAGCGCAGGCCAACAACTCAACTGTCTTCATAGTAATGACTTGGCAAAGATTTGGACTAAAGGGGGGGGGGGGGGGGGGGGGGGGGGGAGTTTGAAGATGGAGAAACTGAGAACACGAAATTAAGAAAATATATTACATATATGAAATCTCCTCACTAGCTGCATAAGGGAACCATCGTAATCCCTTTTAAAGGCAGATATATTTGTATTGCCTGCTCCGAGGCCTTTGGTCCGCTGGATCGGAACTCATCAGGGAGACACGGCTGATTGTGTCTGCGCTCCTGGCGTCAAATAGAGACACACCACAGTCCACAATACTGTGGCGTTCTCACCACCAAGGGTGCAAAAAAAATCCAATAGCACCCCAAAGCAGTCAGTGAAGGGTAGTAAATGAAACCAAACGGAAGTGTGGGGAGGAAAAAGTTGCTGAAAAACTAAAGATATTGTGCAAATAGTATAAAATGTAGGGGACAATCGTTGAGCCTACGCTTGAGGATTCATCCAAGGATGCAAGGGAGATTGCCATTGGAGGGAGAATGCAAATTGCCATCGCCGAGGGAGATTGCAAATTGCCATCGCAAATTGCTATCGCTCCAGAACTTGGAAGACACAATGTCGAAAATGACCAGATGGCAAAGCCAAAGCAGAAATTTAGATGCTGGTAGAAAACCTTGGCACAAAAGACGATATTGTTATGTATCCTGACGGTTCTGTCATCAAAGGTAAGTCAGGCTGGGGATACACGGTGAATCAAAATAGCCACAATATCCAGGAAGACAGTGGTGAAAACAGTTTTACAATTTCAAGTCTAACAATGGAGGTAGTAACAGTGAACAAGCGCTCCCTGGCTCTCACCCACAGACCAGTTCAAAACTCAACAAGCCAGGGTACTGGCTGACTCCATGATTCTACTCTAAAAGGTGGACAATGGAATGGGAAGCCCTGTTTGGCATGGAGTAATGCGCATCCTTCCATTGGAGAGACACATTTGGGTGTACTGCCCTGGACATGCAGGAGTTAACGAAAATGAGAGAGCAGACACACTGGGTGGCAAGGAACGATCAGCTTGGCCAGTCTAATGTGACAAGCAATCTAAAGAATCACCTCAACAAACAAGAACAAAGCCAATGCCACTATACTACAAACCATCTTTCAGATCTGAACATCGAGAGAGGAAGTGGCCGCACATCCAGACTGTAGACACTTCTAGAGATTGGGGCAGACCCATAATGGGCCTTTCTAGTAACAGACACAAACAATGTCAACTGAGACAAGACTCTGAATCTCTCAGGGGCCCCAGTGT
>JAFLJL010018403.1:0-17500 GCA_018398815.1 Conus ventricosus | reverse complement strand
GCGATCGTGTTCGGAAGACAACTGCTTATTCTGTTTTGACAAGCAGGAAGAAAGACACATGTCATCGGAGGAATGTGTTAAATTGGCCTGCCTTCGGAAAAGAAGACGCAGCGGCAACACGAAGCATCCAGAGACCCAAGCATGTGCTCTATGGCGGCTGCACGCTGTCCACGGACTGATCCAGTTTTACCTGGGGTGACCGTCGTCTCCAGAACTGACAGTGAATACCAGTGACATGTTCTCGTTCTCAAATTCATCATGTAAAGTGAAAGAAAAGGAGAGAACTATAATATGTCTCTTCTGGCTCACCCGCTCTCACCCGACCTTGGCCGGTTTCGAGCTGCCGAGCCAGAAACAGACATATTATAGTTCTCTAACTAGTAAACCCTACAAACATACATACTGTGTAGGATTATCCGTTTTCAATACTAATTTACTAAACTTTTCAGATTTCAGTTTTTGCTTAATCCTGTGTTTTTCCTGGTCATTCTCAATAACATCATTTTCACGCAAACATTCATCAAATGCATCTCTGTCTTTCATGTGAAATAAAACTACAGTCTTTAACTGTTCTCTAAAGTCTTTTAAAACTGAGTTATATTTCTGACATAAAATCCACACACTTATTCCAGCATGTCTTCCACTAAAGGCTAGTTTTGACAAAGTTTTTCTTTTTTTAGCTATGTCTCTTTCTGCTGAACAGTCATCTATAATAAATAGCGTCTGCGTTCCCTCAAACAATCTATAAAAGTGTTCTAAACATTCACTTAGTTTATTGCTAGGATCAACTAAATATATTTCATCATCTGTCCATATAAACCTTCTATCATGATATGCTTTGTTCCATTTAAGTGTTGGGCAGAAAATCACAATATGATCAAAATTATAACGATAAACTGTTTGTAACAGGTTGAGGATAAATATTGTTTTTCCACAACCAGTTTGTCCACAAATTAATGAACAATGAGGGGTTTTTGTCATAAAGTTTAACTGCTCCATAGTTTTATAACAGAATTTAATCTAATCCAGTTATTGTTTTTATCATGCCCTCTGTTAAAACTTGTTCAGTATAATAAAATCCTATAAGGTCTAAATGTGTAAGATTAATCCAATTTAGTTCTGTAAGATTGTTTCTATTTAGACTAATATTGATTTTGTTGCTTGTTGTTATGACCTTAATATCCTCGCCATTGTGAAGAACGACGACAGTAACTTTAAGTTTTTCATGTCTAAGTTTTGCCAGCTAATTAGAATTCCTTTTAAAAGGACGTCACTAACGCCCACAACCCCATCCCTCTCCTCATCTTTTAAGACAGAAATTTCAAATATCATTGTGAACGTGTCCCCTAATTTCATTTGTGGAATGAACTGTAATTTTGTGAAGCATCTTTCAAAACCGTTTCTCTTCTGTGGAGGATGTACTGTTTATTCCCATACGGCTTTATTTCAATCTCTTTCCGACTATTGTCGTCCGGCATAAGACTTACATGTAAGGGCCAGAGTTGAATGCTTTTCTGAAACTTTTTTGACGGCTAAAAAATGTAAATGGGCTTATGAATTCAAATTTTATGTCCCATTCTAAATATGGTTCTAAATGCCATTTGAGGTCAGGTTTTCGAACTATTTTATATTCATACTGACCAGCATTATTTGCTTCTACATTGCGCAGTTGCTCTAGTTTAGGAAACTTTTTGTTGTCGCCAACCTCTTTGCGTTATAATCACCATCTTTAGTGTACTCAAACCATACAAAGTGCCTATCTCACCATTCTGTTCAAAGTCCTCAACGTCTGCAAGGTCTTTTAATTCTAAAGTTATACACCTCACAGGCGCTAATGTAACTCCTGGTTCTTTCTGGCCCACGCGACATTTTTAGTACAGCTTATTATTTTATTTCCAAAACAATGTGCAGGTTATCACATTTCACGGCTTTTCCTGTTTTGTCTGCAATTTTTATTATTAAATGATCCGACCCTCCACAAAACTAATCTTTTAAACTGTAAATTAGGGAATTGTATAATTTCATAATCGCAATATGCAGCTTTCCCTGATGGCAGAGCTCTTAAACAGTTGAGGGCCTTCCATCATATAAGTTTTCATCAGTGCTCAGCTCATCCAAATGAACATAAAGTAATGAATGTAATGCAAGATCGAGCGGATTTTCTCCCTCATAAGTAGTTTTGTTTGGCGTAACTCTAAAACTATGAACGTCTCGATTGGCAGTTGTAAAGCCTAAATTTTAGCTAGCTCTTCATCAAAATAGTAACCTACTTCTTCTTCTTCAGGCTTGAAGGCCAACATTGTTTTTAGATTTGCATTGTTAAGTTTGAGAGTAATGTCAAGTTACTCATTGCTTCTTTTAGTGAGCAAAACCCGTAATAACCATCAGGTATGGTTAACTGGCTAACTAATTGTCCTCTATTATTAACTTTTTTAATCTTATTATTCTCCTTGGATTCACTTATATTAAACCATACGACTTTGTAAAAAATTTCATGAAGTGCAACCATTTTGGCTCCGCATTCGTTCTTAACAGCATGCTCTAAAAACGAAGGACGGTCTTGAGTTGTTATTGTTACAAACATTTTTTAAACGAAATAAAAATGAGTGCGTTCAAATATACTAAAGATGCAAATATTCTGTTGGGCCGCACTACAATCTTAAAAATAACAACCGATACTCTTGACATTTCTGTGACTCAGTCTGACGCCTTTCAAGTAAAGGTTAGTACTCCATTGAAGAGCTATCTTAACCCTCCTATTAAAAACGACCGCATCCCAAAGTGTGGTTTAGTTATCCGATGCAGTTTTATCAGAACCAGTTAAACTTTGCTGTGTTTTGTGCAACAACTGGGTGTGGAGTGTCGTATGCTGATCACTTAAGTCATCCTGATCCTTTGGTGAGGTCAGTGTACAGATTTCATTTCTATTACACCTTCAGGCGTATTTTGACTGAACTTGCGAGCTCCATTACCAAATGACAAACCGTTTAATTCATTCAGCAACCGAATAGACATGAAGGCTTTTGAAAGGATCTGTAACGAATTCAATATTAAGGCTAAGACAGACTTTAGACAAAAGTTGGATCTTAATCATGGTCTAGGCACCCTTATTTTTGGGGCGTGCACAGAAAGTATAACTATGACTGGAATCCTCCTTACACATCTTTCTCTTCAGGCACAATGTTCACCTCGGGTCTAGAGCAAGAGCATAAAACAGCATGGGACAACATTTATCTTAGACGCTTCTAAGGGCCTAAACTAAAGCAGGAATAGAACGAATAAACGACTCTATTCGTACTTACGTTTGGTGCTTGCTAGGTTCGCAAAGCACAAACAAGATCGAGCATAACTGATCCTTCTACTGGTTTTGATGCACAAAAACGTACTGGCAAATTTAGAGGACGCCATTAATTCTACAGTTGATTTGCCTTCAAGTATAAAAAGGTACCAAAATGTTTTTACAATTCGCAAGATCGAAAGTAGACTTTGCTGTTGGCACTGGTTTATACATGCTGCCTTCTGACCTCAGGTCCAGATAGGAACAATAATAAACTACAATAATGAAATCCTTGTGGCAGGCAATGAACAGAAGTTGGAAAAAACGAAATAAATTCTGAGCCAGTAATATTGCAAGCAGTAAAAAAACACCCAAGAATAAGTCATCCAAATCCCCGTGGCCCAAAGTCCAAAGGCCGTTGAAGACCGGACTCTGTTCGCGATGACATGAATATGAAAAGACAGCACTTGTTCTTGGATTAACTGGCCTAGGATTACTTGGTCTTTATTTTACTAAATATTAACCCGACTATTAAGAGAACTAATGTCCATAAGTGCTCAGCCACATAAGGCCAACTACTTTGCTTGCAGTTAGACAAAAGCCAGCTAACAACACCCCTAATATACCTGGTAAAGAGTCTATGGCTTTACTGGCTAATTTTTTTAATAAACCTGCAAGATGATCAAGCTGTTTTTTTTACCCATGATTTATCAGGCGGAGGCGATGGCGGTGGAGGTACTGGGCTTTGACCACCGCCGCCTGTAATAGCCAACACCAGCGTACTTATTGCAATCCTACGGCTGTTATAACGCTTGCTAATGTGACTCCTTGCTCTCTAAACAGTGTTCGGATTCGTTCTGCTAGCGTTGTGTCTTCATATAAATTCTTTGGATAGTTTCTCTTATTCTGCTCACTTGAGTTCGTAATTGTTCTCGGTTAGTAGACAACACTTCTAGTCTTGCTGATCTTTCTTGTTCAAGATCTTTTAGTCTTTGGGTTATTCTTTCTTTAATATCATGCCCTAAGTTGGCGTCATCAGCCTCAACGAGTTTTTCTTTTTCTCTTTTTATATGCTCATCTAGTTCACCCAGTTTTGCTAATTGTTTGTTAATTCGCCTCTGATGCTTCTCAAAGCATGATCAAGGGCCGTTATTTCTCGCATGGGTAGCGGGGAATCATTAATTGTTTTTTAATGCTGTTTCTTCTGAAAAACTGGTTTCTGCTTCTGTTAATTCACCTGCTGTTTGACTTAATCTTTAGTTCCATGTTTTGCATTTGGTTATCTGTTGGAAGTTCTTGTAGCGTGTTTTGAAGTTTAGCAACTGCATCCCTATCTAATTTTGGTTTAGCAATGCCAAGACGATTTCGATCACCCACCTAAGTCTTTGTTTAATTGTATTCATGCCTACAAACTTTGATGGGTCTTGTTTAGTTGTAAGCTGAACAGGTTCTCCTGATCGTTTTTCACATACAAATGGCCACCATCTTTTACTTCAAAATTAAGGTCTATAACATGGGGAGGTTCTAGGCCTAAACTTTTGTAAAATGATTCGGCCTTACTTTCTGTTAATTTACGCCGACTTTCTGCTAATTCATACAGCAATGAGTGCGATGGTTGTATCAAAGGAGCCGTTTCACTCAGTCGTCTCCAGGATCAAAAACATCATAATCTTCTTCACCTTCAATGCCTGCCATGTTTCTTTAATAATAAACTTTTATTTTGTTTTATAAAAAATGTCGCAAACATATGGTTCAATTCTTGACCCGCATAGAAGACTGAAAGAGCCCTTTGGCGTGAAGGGAAATAAACGGAATATTACTGTTCCAAATAATCCATCTACTATTGATGCAGATCAAATTCTTACTGTCAAATTTCCAGACCTAGGAGCAGATGAAGTGATTGTGCCAGGCTCTGTGCAACTTACTTTCAAAATAGAACTCGAATCAGCAACAGACCCCAACAGGACAGTTGTCCAGAATCTGGGACGGGCAATCGTTAAGAAAATTTCTATTAAAACTTGAGGGGCAAGAAATATTTTCTTTACACAATGCAGACATATTTTTAACCTATTCTGATCTATGGCTAACCGGGATGAAAGGGCTGATCTTGCGTTTTTAAGGAATCGAAAATAATGAAGCACTAAAAACACAGAATAGGCGCTGAAGATGCTAAAGACGGCAAAAAGTATGTAGTTGTAAGTTATGCGTATGGAATCGCTTTTCCATCCCTTGGATTTTGAGTTGTTAAGTGCGCATGCGCCATACTTTCAAGGAGCATTAAAAGACAGATTGTCATATGAACTAACTTTTAATGAATTACAAACGTGTTATCAGATCATCAGACACCGAAGCAAAGTACAGCATTTCTGACATCGCGTTAGAGTTTGACGTTGTTAGCAACCCTAACTTAGCGAGGTGATTGAGCAAAATATCAGTCAAAATTAGCAATATATTACGAAAGAGTGATTCATCATACAACATATCCCAGAAGCAGGGCAGACACTATATGGAATTTTAGTTTTAGTGCCGCGGCAAGATCGCTTAAAGGTATTTTATTGCTGTGTGAAGATGAAGAACCATTCAAAAGAGGAAGTGAAAAGTTTATTAATCCTAAAATAACGAAAGTACAATGTTCGATTGAGGGTAGCCCTAACCAAATCTACGCTAGCGGGCTTAAACCTTATCAGCATTTTGATGAAATAAGAAAATTGTTTGGAGGTGGGAGGTGTAGAAATCCAACAGTAGACCTTGTGTCTAAAGATCTGCATCTTCACAGTGTTAGACTCGATGATTATTTAACAACAAAATACGGTTTATGGATTGACCTAAGGTCAACAGAGGATAACCAGTTGCATGGAAGTGGGAAACTGTTAGAGACGTAATAAACATTCAAATTGACAAAGAAAAAGATGACGATAAACCGCTTAATGCACATTTGTTTTTAATATATGATGCGCAGCTGAATATTCAAGATAACAGATTAAAAGATATACAATACTAAATTATTTTTATTTTAAAAAAAAGCATGTCTGTTCAAGTTTATCCAAATGTGCCTACAGCACCGGAGCCGCCAAGAGAAGAGATAGCCCCTGACATAAAAACCTTTAGATTAACAAACATTACACAAATGCAACAAAAACTAGAGCAAGACCTTTCAAAATACAGCAAAACCAAACGAAGGTATTCTGCTGCCTTTAATGCTGTTACATATGTTAATACTGGAGCATCGACTTTGAGTGCACTATCGGCAGGAACGAGTGTTGGGCTCTTAGCAACAGGTATTGGTGCACCGTTAGCTATTCCTCTAGGCGGTTTGTCTTTAGGTCTTGGCCTGTGTTCATTAGCTGTAAGTGCTGCTGGCAAAAAATTAAAAACTAAACTCCAAAAGCACACAGCTATGGTTCAGCTAATAACAGCTAAACTTAGTTCGTTCAAGCTGATTATAAATAAAGCACTAGCTGACTCAAACATCACGGATGAAGAATTTAATCGTTTACAGGCCGATTTTGATGACTACAAAAGACAAAAGTTTGATCTTCAAAGAAAGGCGAGGGCAAGTTTTTCTCAACAGCCAGACGCCGAGCAGATAAAAAAAGAATGCTTAAAAAAAGTAAACGAGACATTAAACTCTGTTCTAAACAGCTCACATTAACAACGCCAAAGGGTGTTTATACTTTAGTTTATGAGTCTAAACACAAAAAGACCACCGATATTGATTAAGTATTTTTTTTAAAATTTAAATAAATATTTTGAGTTAGAAAAGAAACTCAGCATGGATAAATTATATGAAGGTCCAGACGAATTGTTTGAAGCAATGCAAGAAAATTTATCAAGAGCACTGAATGATATTGATTTAGAAGTCATTGAACCAGCAAGCGTACGGGCAAGTGTTGCTCATGCTATTTCTCAAGTTCCGGGTAAACTAACAATAGACCCACCGGTTAAAGTAATGTTAGCTGTTTTAATCGACTATGTAACAATAAATGAAGAAAATCTAGAAGTCTGGGTTTCAACTAAACAACAGGTTATTCTTTGTAATAATGACTTAACGCCTGGTTGGGCAGACCAACTGCTTACACAGTTTGATGTGGCTGCTGAAGAAGCCAAAATGAGAGGCTCTGGTTGGTCAGAGGGCGAAGTCTTAGAGATCAGATTAAAACAGGCTAAGTATGAGCCGATTGTTGGCAAGTCTTACATTCCACTACCTCCAGCATTAGTCGCAAAAAGAGCAGTTCTAAACATAAAGAATTATTCAGACAACAAATGTTTTATGTGGTGTGTGTTCTTGCAAGGTTGCATTACGCCCGCAAAAAACGCAGAGAGAGTATCTAACTATGAACCATACATCAATGATCTTAACTTTAGTGGAATATCCTTTCCTGTTAGCACGGATTCCATTGATCAGTTTGAAGAACAAAACAAACCAATAACTGTTAATGTATACACATGGGATGAGGAAACAAATTTGGTGCCTATTAGAGTGTCTAAAGACAGCCCAACAATAGGTGATCCAGACAAAAGCCATGTTGACTTACTACTGATGCTTTCGCCAGCGGGGCTACCACATTACACATTGATACGCACAATGAGTAGATTATTGCGGCATACTTCAAAAAACACTAACAAACAAGAATTCTGTAGAAAATGTTTAGCAAGAATTCCATCCGTTAAAGCAGCGAGCGAACATAAAAAACATTGTATCGGCCCAGTTGACTGTAATACAGAACTAATTACACCCCCATCCGGATCTAAAGTTAGTTTTAAGAACTGGAAACAGCTGCAAAATTCTCCATACGTAGTTTACGCAGACTTCGAGTCGCTTATTGTTCCTTATGAAGGGCCAGCGCCACAAAAACTTCGGAAAACAGTCTTAATGAGTAATCATCAGATTTGTTCATTCGCTTTTGTTATTGTCAGGTCGGATGGCGCTCATTCAACGCCAGAATTATACAGAGGACCAAATGCGGCTAGAAGATTTTTACAGCGCATGCAGCAAGTGCGTAATAACTGTTCTAATAATCTAAACTTATCTGAAATCATAATGACGCCTGAAGACCAACAACAGTATGACTCAGCCACACATTGTTGGATTTGCGGTTTAGGCCTCTCATCAGACGCAGAGAATCCGACAGTAAGAGACCATGATCACATTAGCGGAAAGTTCAGAGGAGCGGCGCACAGTAAATGCAATCTTCAACTAAAGTTTGATCCTAAGACATGGAAGCTGCCTGTATTCTTTCATAACTTGCGGGGTTACGACTCTCATCTTATATTGCAAGCAGTAACCAACGCCTTCAGGGTGTCATGCATCGCACAGTCATCAGAAAAGTACATGTGTTTCACTTTAAATAACATGTCTTTTTATGACTCTATGCAACACATGATGGGTTCATTAGAGTCACTGGCTATGTCCTTAAAGTTCTGCCCAATAACGGAAGAATATTTTGACCCAACTCTTGTTAGAAAGGGCGTTTACCCTTATGAGTACATGAACAGTTGGGAAAGGTTTGATGAAGATACACTTCCACCTAAAGGCGCGTTCTTTTCTAGTCTTCGAGGAAAGGACATCAGTGATTCTGATTACCAGCATGCTCAAGATGCGTGGCAGAAGTTAGATTGTAAAACGATGGGAGACTATCATGACTCATACTTGATGGCAGATGTATGTTTGTTGGCGGACGTCTTTGAAAATTACAGAAAGACCTGCATGAAACATTATAGCCTGGATCCTGCGCATTACATTTCTGCGCCCGGGATGAGCTGGGACGCTTTCTTAAAGTTTACTGGAGTACAGATTGATTTATTGTCTGACCTGCCAATGATTCAGATGATTGAAAACGGATTGCGCGGAGGAATTAGTATGGCGTCGCATCATTACTGTAAAGCAAACAACAAATACTTGGACGACTATGATCCAAGTAAAAGGTCTAACTATCTCATGTATTTAGATGCAAACAATCTGTATGGTTGGGCTATGGCGCAATCGCTTCCATTACGCAACTTTGAAATGTACACAGGTACGAATAATATTCAAAAGGCATTAAAGTGGTTGGGCAGTTTGGCGCCCGATCAGCAGTGTGGATACATTCTAGAAGTTGACTTAGAATATCCTCATGAACTCCATGACCTCCATAATGACTATCCATTAGCTGCAGAAAGTCTAAAGATGAATCCAAGAGAGCCGCCTAAACTTGTGCCTAATCTTCGCGGCAAAAAAAATTATGTCTGTCATTACAGACTTCTACAATTTTATTTAAGACATGGTTTGAAGTTAACAGCTGTCCATCGTATAATTGCTTTTGATCAAGAACAGTTCATGAAACCATACATCATGAAGAACACTGATCTTAGAACTAAATCTACAGATGCTTCAGAAAAAGACTTTTTCAAGCTGATGAACAACAGCTGTTTCGGAAAGACTATGGAGAATCCGCACAAGCGCAAAGATGTCAGATTAGTTACCAGAGAGAACGAAGCAATTAAGCTGACTTCAAAACCAAATTATCAGGACTTCAGAAGATTTCATGATCAGCTTTTTGGCATAATGATGAAAAAAAAGAAAGTCAAATTGGACAAACCTGTATTTATCGGGTTTACTGTTTTAGAATTATCAAAGCTTTTGATGTTAGAATTTCTTTATGACTACTTTAAACCCTTGTATCCAGAGTCCAGAGTACTTTACACAGATACAGATAGTTTTGTTATAAATATCCCTACTGAAGACATCTATAAAGACATGGAAATGGAAGTAGCGAAAGGGCATGCGGGATGGTATGATACATCTGATTACCCTAAAGATTCGCCTTTACATTCATCCGTTAACAAGAAGGTTTAGGAAAGATGAAGGATGAATTATCTGGAGGGGTGATTAAGGAGTTTATTGGTTTAAGATAAAAAATGTACAGTATTTCGAGCCAGGAGAAAATCATTAAGAAAGCAAAGGGAATATCTCGCAGTGTTGTGCAGTCAAACATATCGCATGACAACTACAAAGAAGCATTGTTTAACAATAAGACTTTTCATCATGACAACGTAAAACTGCGATCTAATCTACATGAGATCAACACAACAGTTGTAACAAAGAAGTCTCTTGACAGCACCAAACAAAACGAGTATTTGTTAATCCAGAGTTTTCATATGCTATTGGGCACTGGAGAACGGCATAATTACATACCTTCTTCATATTTTTTCCTCAAGTCTTATTATAAGCTCATTCATATCATTAACCAATCCAGTCAAATTATTTTTCATGTTTGCTTGATGTGCTCTAATTTTTTTTATTATTTCAAGATATTCTTTTCCCCATATCTGATGATCAAAATTTGGGAATTTGGGTTGTAGGTGATCTGGATGTATTGCCATGTGCCGATAAATCCACATAAATGTTTCATTAATAATAGAATTCGTATCATATAATTCCCGTATCAATTCCAAGTTCTCTTCATTTATCATTCTTGTTTCGTTCTGCGCTTCCTTCTGAGCTTCCATTTTATGTAAATTAAAAATTAATTAAGCAACCGGAACTGTATCTGGTGGGATTATCTGCAGTTCTTCCTTCACAAAAGATCTTTGAGGAGCTGGTTGTTTTGTTGTGTCAGTTTCTCGTAAATAATACACGGGCGGATTCATTTTTACAATTCTTTTTATTTCATATGGATCAACACTCCAAACTGGATCGGTTGCCCTGATGCGAGTGTCCCCTTCTGCTTCCCCCGGTAAATAAAGGTACCTTACTTTTAAACCAAATGGTAATAGTTTGCTGGATGAAGACTCTCCTTCAACAACATTTATTGTTTGTTTTTTGATTGCTTGTACTGGTTTTAGCCCTTTAAATTCTTCATTATTCATTGCGCGCAAAACTGAGGGCAGTCTTCTAACCCATTCTGTGTTGCGAGAATTGTCAATCAGCTCTCTATGATACTGGTAAGAAAAAAGTCTTTCGGCTAACTGTTTGTTAAAGTTTTCAACTAAAGCCTGTGATCTGTGAACTCCCGGAATGCCTCTTTTAATGGTAACTCTATGTTTTAACAATAATTGATTCACTCGGCCTTTAAATTCTTTTCCATCATCGACTTGAATCATGCGAGGGTAAGTTAGCGGGCCTCGTTGGTATATCAGTTGTATGGCAACAGCAACAGCAGAAGCACTCTTTTGTGTTAATGGTTCCGCATCTTTGTATCTTGAAGCTATGTCAATGACTGTGAGTGCGTACTTAAATCTTTTTCGTCTAATCGTATCATGGGGTAAATATAGAAGATCCATTTGATGGGTGTCGTTCGGTATTGTATTCATAAAGTGTGGTCTCTGTATTCGTTTAGGCGCAGGTAAATAAATTTGCCAAATCGCTTGTTTAGATAACCATTCTTTTGCTGTTTGTTCACTGACTCCCGCTGCTTGGCTTAGCTTTTTAATTGCTGTTATTCCCTTCCAATATCCTTTTGGCGAATAATAGATTTTGTTCATTTTTATTCAGCCAATATTATGCGCAATAAAATACACAATGGTCATACCAAAGACAATAAACACGATTTCTTGCATCTTTTGTTTTTCTGATGGCTGATAAAAGTCACTGAATTTTGGTGGGGGCAATGTTTCGATTGGTTTGCCTGTTACAAGATAATATTCTTTTATTGCTTGGTCAACATTTTTAAATGTGTAAGCTGCATGTCCCTGTTTTTTCAGTGTGTTATTAATAAAATCTAACTGCTCAATTCTCTGCTTTTCATAACGATCTTGTGCTGCAGCTAGTTGCTCCACAGCTTTGTTATGTCTTTTTCTCTCGCCGTCATCCCGTAGTTTACTAAACACGTAATTACTTCCGCTAAAGCAAGCGCATTCACCACAGCGCCACCTATCATCATTACGAGTGAAGCCATTTTTATAAATGTATTTTTTTTTTTTACATATTGATACTGTCTGGAATTATTCCTTGCTTAACTAGAAAATCTTTCGTAGCAAATGAAGCTGCAATAATGGCAATTAGCTTTGCTGAATCCTCAAAGTCTAGTTTGCCAAGATCTGCTGGTTTAATTTTTAACAAGCTTTTGCCAAGCATTGTGTATCCTATACTTAGGCCTCCAATAACAGCAGAATGGTATACAAGGTTGGCAACAGTTTTTTCGGCGCTCATTTTTAAAAATAAAATAATTATAATTAATAAAAACATGAACACCGATGATCTGCTAGAGCTACAGAGCGGCCTAAACCTTCCTAAACTTACAAATGAAGAAGTTGATGACCAAGCTATTATGCCTAAAAAGGAGAGGTTGTATTCTTTGGCAGCATGTGGAAAAACAAAACAGTTCCTCGGAACTGAATTCAGCATAGAACAGATTCAACAGATGTCGCCACAAGACATTATAAAGTATCATAACAGGTATGAAGCGCAGCTGGGGTCGAGAATGGTAAAAAGTGTGGGGCAAACGGTTCTTAGTTTGTACACTAAACTAGTCAGTAGATTTGCTCCCATTGATTCTGAACAAAATCTTACGTATGATTTAACGCAAGATCCAGTTTTAACAAAGTCATTAGAGTCTCTAAGCTGTGATTTATATTACAGATTTGGAACATTGTTATCGCCGTTAATCATGGGATTAATTACTTTTAATCATATAGATTTTATTTCCCTTCAAAATGAACGAGTCGAAAAATCAGCAGAATCAGGAAACACTGAATCAGAAAACATTGAATCAAGTCGAGAAAGTAACCAGTAAAACACCTCATCCTGGACGCATTGCAGCAGGAAAAAAATTAGCAGAGTGGAACAAACAAAAAAAATTACAGTTACAATCACAGAATATAACTCATAATGAAAACATAACGCCAACGCCAACAGTTGATCCAATGCCAGCTCCAGAACAAGAGCAAGTTAATTCAAAGGCACCAAAGTCTTCATGGAATATTGAACTTAAAACTGTTGCGTTTTTGGCACCATTGCTGCTGCTGGGGTCAGTTATTACGGTTATAAAATATATAAAGAATGGCAACAAAAACAAAAGCAATCAAAAAAATCTGAACCACTAAATACAGAAAACAACAGCACACCAGCACCGCCAATAACAAAAAATCATTTTGATCCATTTATAATGCAATAATATTTTAAGAACTTAAATTTAAATTTTTGATAAAACATGGCGGATTATTATTTGTTTAAAATGATGGAGTCAATAAATAAAGACATGGAGTCTATAAAAGACATTTCCATAGACCAGAATTGTAATCAATGCGGTTGCTTAGGATGTAAGAACTTCATTAAGATCTATGCCGACGATCTCGCGCAGAGAACGCTGAGCAAGACATCCTCAACGATGACGCGTTTTTTGAGGCGTGTGTGTACTATATTAGACATCTACTATTTAAGATAAAAACATAGATTGTATTTTTTTTTGATAATTATAAGATAACTTGAATAAGAACTTGGTTGTACTTAGAGGATGACTTAGTTATGATCTTAGGTTGACTTGAGTAAGAACTTGAGGATGACTTGAGGACGACTTCAGTTAAGAACTTAGAAGTGACTTGAGGACGACTTGAGGATGACTTGAGGATGACTTGAGGATGACTTAGAAGTGACTTGGGGTAACTTCAGTTAAGAACTTAGAAGTGACTTGAGGATGACTTGAGGATGACTTGAGTAAGAACTTGTGGATGACTTGAGGATGACTTGAGTGTGTGCATGCGGGGGTGGGGTGGGGGTGGGGGTGGGGGTGGGGGTGTGTGCGTGCGTAGGGTGGGACAAAACACACACACACACACAAACAAACAACAAACACAAACACAAACAACAACAAACAAACAACAAACAAACACACCATAGACAGGACAGTGCTTGTGGGAAAGTGAAGGGGGCTTTTTGTTGTTCACACTTGGACGTCGTAAATTCAAGACAGCCACCGAAAGCACTTATCAGAGTCCTGAATCAATAATCACAGGATCTGTTTCAGTTCTATCGGCGGCCACCCGAAGGCAGCCTGAAAAGGAGGTGTGCAGGACGTTGAAGCAGGTTTTCAGGAGAAATGTTTGCCAAGCGGTTACGCATAACCGTTACTATTTTTAGAAGCCTGTCATACTATCATCAGTAGTCCAAACCCCACCACGCAGGCCTTCACGCTGTTAGGTCGTCCCTGTGGCCTCAACGCCGAGCCTTCACTGCTAGCCAGGCGGTTACGCGTAACCGTTACTATTTTAGAAGCCAGTCACAGTCTCAGGCGAGGTAGAGGGCTTTGTAGGTCAAACGGCAGGTGGTTATATATAGCTGTTTCTGTTTTAAAACCGCGTCATTCCAATCGTCAGTAGTTCACAAAACTTGCCAGCATTAAACCGTTGCTTTACGAGCCGCTTCAATTTTTTTTCAAAGTATCTTATATTTTCATGTAAAGCATTCTTTTCTTCCTCTGTCCACATTCCGTTGGTGTTGGCGGTGGTAATGGAAGATTTTGAGCTTGTTGGAAAGTTGTAGCTGATTCCATGTCTTCCACACCCAAATAATTTAATCTATAAAGTTGTTGAAAGGTATTTGTGATTCAAGAACTTTTTCTAACTCAGAATCCACACTGTCTTCTGAAACTGCAGCTATATTTTTGTGCCATATGCAAACACTTCTCTCACAGAAAAAGCACCACACACTGCACAGCACAACGCCACCAAGTAAAATGACAAGACAGCTCTGCCTGGTTGCCAACGTCAACAACAGTGCTGGGGGCGGATGTGACGTCTTTTTACTATCACATGATAAAATCTTGACTTATGATAGGAGAATGTAAGAAACATGTCTATATCTGTTTTACCTCAGGCGGAATGACTGAGCAAAATCCTTTCAACCACTTGTAGAAATCTCGCTATTCAGAACTGCACTATGGGTATTTAACTCTCGCTTTACAAATCCAACGATGCATGAGTGGAGACCGCTAGATTGCTCTGAATGCTTCTATTGAAATCTCTGGGGAGTGCTGCGCTTCACTGCATGCCTTTAAAAAAGAACAGCCTGCATAAGCCAATCTCTCTCACCTGCAGTGTGTGTGTGGATTTTATGTCAGAAATATAACTCGGTTTTAAAAGACTTTAGAGAACAGTTAAAGACTGTAGTTTTATTTCACATGAAAGACAGAGACTCATTTGAAGAATGTTTGCGCGAAAATGATGTTATTGAAAATGACCAAGAAAAACACAGGATTAAGCAAAAACTGAAATCTGAAAAGTTTAGTAAATTAGTATTGAAAACGGATAATCCTACACAGTATGTATGTTTGTAGGGTTTACTAGTTAGAGAACTATAATATGTCTGGTTCTGGCTAGGCAGCTCGAAAACCGGCCAAGGCCGGTTGAGAGCGGGTGAGCCAGAAGAGACATATTATAGTTCTCTAAAGGACATTGCTGTCGTTTCCATGTTAATGAAATCGAAATTGAGTCGCGTTTTGTTGTTGTCCATCGCGTCGATTTGCTTAAAGGGTATTACAGCCTAACATCATTAAACTTCGTTCGTTCGTTCGTTCGTCCACAAACATCAAAGCAATATGGCTATAGACGAGATAATTTCTACATACACAAACATAAGCACACACACACACACACACACACACACACACACACACACACACACACACACACACACCGCGCGCGCGCACTAAGAGCCCATATATACTGGTATTCAGAAACACCAATTCTGTGTGATTACATGTATATACAATACATGGTAATCAAGGATCATTAAAGTATGGAACTGGCTGACATATTACTCGTAAGAGTCGAACAGCTTATGAGTGTGTATGGGGAAGGGGAAAGAGGGAGAAAGAGAGTGGGTGGGGGGAATGAAAAAGCCTTGCTCTACGTGCAAATTAGACGCCGAACCATACTGATATGGTTTTTGCCTAGAATAAGATTTTAACATTTCAAAAATTTGCAAATTGGAGAAGAAACGCACGCACACACACACACACACACACACACACACACACACACACACACACACACACACACACACACACACACACACACACACACACACACACACACACACACACCTGTTAGGGGGAAGGGAGGCAGTGACGAGGGGGTGGGGCGGTGGAAGAGTTAAAAATATCTCCCAAGTGGATGAGATTTAATAAGATAAACATCCAACATTGCCAGACTCCAACTGTTCTCATAACTGGGATTGAAAACACTAGACATAGTCAGCGGAAGCTTGAAGGACTTCATCTTATCATGAAGAGGCTGAAAGTGATTTTTTGTACTAGTACAGTCAAATAAAAAATGAGGGATATCGAGAGTCTGGCCACATGCACAAGCAGGTGCCGGTTTTAAATACCTACATAACCAACCATTAACCCGCAGCCTATGTACAAGGTTACGATTTGGGATTGGCCCTGGAGGATTACAACATTTGCTTGTTGGTTTAGTCACATCCCATCTGTGCTTCCGAGCTGAATCTTCAAGGTACTGATTCTGTCTTATGTTCCAGATTGAACTTGTCAGAATGTGGATAGCTTCAGATGAAGAAAGAGGGATATCACAATTCAAAACATCAGATTTATTTCTTGCAGCTTCCTTTTGCATAAAAGTCAGCTAAATCATTGCCACGTAAACTGGAGTGTCCTGGGACCCATAACAAAGTTATATTGATACCCGGGTTATTAGCTGATGATGTAAAATAAGATCTCACACACAAGTCTGACGACTAGATTTTGATTGACAATGTAAGCCGTAAGCGCTGATTTTGAGTCCGATAGTATAAGTATTTGTCTTTATAACAGGCATTCAAGTATAAAATCTAGTGCTTTCAAAATGGCAAATAACTCTGCTGTAAATAAGATACATCCTTTCGTAATATGGTATTTCTTTCTAATGCTGAGGCGCTGGTATTACAAGGAAGCCCCAACATCGGAAGAATCTAAAACAGAACCATCCGTGAAAATGTGAGATAGAATCGTATTTCTATCTATCAAGTCTTGGCATAGGATGATAGTAACAGAGGATTATCTTTTTTTATTCAGATCTCCGTAAGTGTAATGATTTCAGCTGCTCTGACAACACGAAGGTATGAACACATGGAACCTCGGCAATACCATCAAGAACAGGTTACAGTTCTGAAATAATGGGGAAACTAATCACCTAGGGACATGTACTGATTTGTTACGGATCTCTTCTTAGAGAATGTAAATATGTTGGTTACAAGACCACCATGTGATTCTGCACGAAAACCCCTTTTCACATACAAATCACGTCCAT
>JAFLJL010018402.1:17862-30207 GCA_018398815.1 Conus ventricosus | reverse complement strand
GGGATGTTGCAGAAAACCCCAATTAGAAAAAATTGTTATCAGATAAGTTTCCAAGTCTGTTGGGGGACAAATGCGTGCACTATGAACGCCTCCAATCATCCAATCCACCGAACGCAGTAAAAGAAAGTTTTTTAATTTTTTTTAGAAACACAAATGTAGTCTGACATTCAGTGAAGCACATATGATCATGAGCCACACAGTTCAGTCTTTTTCTGAAACAGGGGCGAAATGTCTTTAGTAACACGAGTGGTCTTGATAGTAAATGAGTAGAACACAAAATGTTTCAGCACAGCCTACGGTGATCACTGTCACAATAGATGCCGATGTGAAAAGATAGTTAATATTGCTAAGAACATAATGACACGCACAAGTAGATCCGAGGTTTAATTCTCAGTCTGGCAAGGAAGGTTTAAAGTTACACCCCACACACACACACCCCAACACACACCACGCACGCACACACACACACACACACAACCACCCCAACACACACAAAACCACACACCACACACACAACAACACACACACACCTTATATCAAGAGAGAGAGAGAGAGAGAGAGAGAGAGAGAGAGAGAGAGAGAGAGAGAGAGAGAGAGAGAGAGAGATCTCACACAACATGTACGAATGCCCACCCCCAAGTGCCGGGTCTCAGACACAGACAAACACACATAAGCGCGCAAGCATGTACCTGACCCAAATACACATGAAAATCGTGTTTATCCACGCAAGTTGGTGACCTGCACGATTACACACACAACCACAAGACAGCAGAAACACAGATACAGACACGCGAAAAAACATGTGCACGTGAATACACACATGTGCGCGTAACCCCCCCACTCCTGTCACACGAGCGCGCGCGCGCGCAAAACACACACACACAACTCACTCACTCACACACACACACACACCACACTCACTCAGACACAACACCACACACACCACACTCACTCAGACAAAACACACACACACACACACACACACACACACACACCCCACACACACACAACACACTCACACCACACCCACCAACACACACAACACCACACCACTCACTCACTCACACACACACACACACACACACAAAAACACACACACACACACCCCCACCCACACACACACACACCACACACACCACACACCCCCTCCCCTCACGCCACACCACACACACACACACACACACAAAACACACACACACACACACCCCACACCACAAAACACACACACAACGCCTCTTTCTGTGGGTTCTGTGTGTAAAAATTAAGAGATAGAAGTAAAAAATCAACAAAACACACACACACACCACACACACACACACACACACACCCCACACACCACACACCACACACACACACACACACACACCCCACACACCACACACACCACACACAAATCCTTTCTGTCGCCTGTGTTAATATTAAGACAGTAACAATTCGACAACATTTCACGTAGTTTGAAAACAGGCAAGTGAACGAGCGAGGACGGGGACGCGAAAGAATTATTTCAAGAGGGTCTCACTACCCAGGATGGAAACATCTGCAGAAACATCCATCGTCTTAAGGGTTGACTCGACAATAAAAGCTTGTGCATGGCGAATGTTTGGAGATAATATAACGTATAGATGGGGAGGGCGGCGGAGTGGGGGTCGGGGGAGGGGGGGGGGGAAAACGAAGAGGCGTGGGGGTTGGGGTTGGGGGGTTGTTCAGGAGTCAACAAGAAGACAAGACTAAAAGCACGCTTAAGGGGCCTAAGCCGGATTCTTTTGTTTGGTGAAGAAGGGTTTTATACTGTCTGGCTGTTATTATTTTCGTTTTTGTTGTTAATATTATTTTCGTTTGTTGTTGTTGTTTTCTTGTCGTCGTTGTTTTCATTGCTTTTGTTCTTGCTCTATTCCCACTCCCCGCCGCCACCACCCCCCACCATCACACCACAGTTTGTGTGTCTTTTTCGCGTGTTTGTTTGTTTGTCGTCCTGGCTTATCGTGATGGCTTTGTTTGTTCCAAAACCACCAGCCGCACACCAGGGTGCCCGTTCCCCCAAATTGGTTTGGGGGCCCCGTCATCGGAATCAAAACGCAAGCTTTTGTCTCTTCGTTCATTTCTCCCGTATTCATCACACCCCACACACACACACTCCCCCCGCACGCAATGCACAGGAGGCAAACCAGAAGACGGACAGAAAAAACACAGACACACGAAACCCGGGGCGCGCGCATGCGGGGCCCCCCCACACACACACCCACACACACACACACAAAACCACACCACCCACACACGGGTTTCGTGATATTTCATACAGAAACTTTGTTTCATATTTTTAACTAAAAATCGCCAGAACAAATAATGCAAACAAATGCATAGTGGAAAGGGAAACGGCCCGAACCCACTTTTATTTTTTGGTTTACTCAAAGGGCAACTTCCCAAAATTTTTTACATCCCTGACGAGTTTTTTTTGAATTTATTTTTCTTTCAAATTACCTTTTTTTAAAAATTTCCTTTAGATTTTTGCTATAATTTTAAATAAAAATACCTTTTGCGTGCACTTCCACCCCTTGCTACACCCCCTTCTCCCCCCTCACTCCCTCCCTCCCCCACACCTCCCCCCTCCCCCCCCTCTCTCCTCCCCCCTCCTTACACACAAAAAAGACGTAAAAATAAAAGTACTAACTACACTACCACCCCCCCCCACAACACACACACCCACACCCACCACACACACACACCCCCCACCTTCTTCTTCTTCTTTTTCCTTTTCTTGTTCCTAATTCACCTTTTGTCTATACTCCTTATCTCCCCCCTTTCCCTTCTTTTTCGTCTTCTATTTTTTGGTTTTTTTTTTTTCTTCTTTTTTTTTCTTTTTCCCTTTTCTTCTCGTTCTTGTTCTTCGTCTCGACTGTCGCGGGGCAATAAATGACATAGCTGAATCTTTGTTTTCCCTTTTTCCTTGTTGTTGCTGTTTTTTGTTGTTTTTGTTGTTGTTTGTTCTTCTTTTCTTCTTCTTCTTCTTCTTTTCCCTCTTCCCTTTTTCTTCTTCTTCCTCTTCTTTTTCCCCCCCCCTTTTTCTTCCCTTTTTTCCACCCCACTTCTTTTTTCTCTTCCCTTTTTCCTTTCCTTCTTCTTCTTTCTTCTTTTCTTCCTCTTCTTCCTCCCCCCTCCCCTTCTCCTTCTTCCTCCTCTTTTTTCTCCTTCTTCTTCGACTCCACCTTTTTCTTCTTTTTCCCTTTTTCTTTCTTTTTTCTCTTTCCCCTTCTTCCCCTTTCTTCTTCTTTTTTTCCCTTCTTCTTTTTCTTTTTCTTCTTCTTCTTCTTCTTTTTCCCCCTTCGAGCCCATCTTTTTCTTCTTCTTCTTCTTCCTTCTTTTTTTTCTTCTTCTTCGAGCTCCCATTTAGTAGCCCGGGGGAAAAGAAGTTGCTTTCCTTGACGTCTTCATCAATAAAAGCCAGAATCCTCCCGTACGTAACATCCTTCGCATGTCCATGAGCAGGGACGCGCTCCAGCCCCCACCCCCGTAGGGGGCCCCTGTCAAACAGGCCGAAAGTTGGCGGGGGGGGGGGGTTTGGGGGGGGGGGGGGGGGGGGGGGGGGGGGGGGGGGGGGGGGGGGGGGGGGGGGGGGGGGGGGGGGGGGGGGGGGGGGGGGGCAGACACGGCGTTGGACAGTCTCCGGGGCGGGCGGAGCCAGCAGTGGAAAAAGACTCACGGGGATATCAATGTACCAAACGGCGTGAGGATGGGAGAGATACCGGCGGCGCGCCCAATAAAGTCAACCACCCAAAAAAAAAAAACCAAAAAAAAAAACCGCTCAATGGATTCCGGAAGATGAGGCACCAGAAAGTCACCAGGTTATCATGTCTCTGTTGCGGGGGAGCGGGATAAGCTGACCCACAGAAAAAAAAAAAAGACGTTGCTAACATTTTGGGGTGGAGGAAAAGGCCCGGGAAGGGGGGGGGGGGGCGGGGGGGGGGGGGCCGAAGGGGGGGATGGAAAATTTTTCCCCCCCACACTCTCTACCCCGGGGGGTAAAAAAAAGATTCAAATTTTCGCTTTCAAAATGGGGGGCAGCTGACCCGTTCTGAGCGGGATGATGGGTGATTTGTCCACTGGGGGTTCACCACATCACGACCGTTAATTCTAATTTTTTTGCAGTCCCTTCACTTTTTGCAGCGTCTTAACTTTTAAGACTAGTCCCTAAATTTCCCGGGAAATAGGGCCGCAACCACCTCTTCCAGGGGACACGGTTTTGAAATCTTCTTCAGCTTGGCCCACGTCATTCCGGGGGCCTTTCCTTCCGCGCCCGTACTCCTTGCCATCCTTCGGGTCTTCCCACTTTTTTTTTGCCCTGGGGTTTTCCATCAAGGGCTTGTTTTGCAAAGTTGGAGGGAACTTTCTGGGGGTTTGGGGCCCAAATCCCCCCACTTCCGTTTTCGATTTCTATTTCTATTGGAACGCTGGGTCTTGTTCCACAGTTCTGTGTTGGGAATAACACGGCCATCTGATGTTCACAAATTTTCGCAGACACTGTTTATAAATGTTTGGGGTTTGGGTTTTGCTTTGTTGTTTGCCACGTTTTTGAACAACAGAAGGACAGATTCACATTTTTTCACATTTTATTGAAAATTCTTTTGCACGTCTAACGGAGCAAACGTCGGGCTGACATCATTTTTTTCAAACCCGGCAGACAAAATGGCGGCTGCCCGGGCTCGCGAAGAACGAGATTTTTATGTCAATGTCCCCTGCTCAACCATACCGAAAACGCGAACAGCTCTCTAACAAATTTTCCCCTACAACATTTTGTCTTCTTCCGCTGACCTCTTTCTATGGCGAATTTTTTTCCTTTTTCACGTGTCCCCCGTTTTCACATTCACCCAATCCGCGAATTTGGGGGAAAATTTGGGGGCCCGATTTACAGAGTCTGTGTCATATAAATTACTGGGGTAAAAATTACGAGGACAGGCGTGAAGATCGAGACAGAGTTTGGGGGGGAGTCCGTTACAATAAAGATCGGGCACGGGGAGTTGCGGGCAGAACAGGTAACAGGGTGGGCTTTTTTTTGAGATTTTTTTCATTTTGCATGACTTTTTGTTGTTGTTGTAAATTTTTGGGAAAAGTTCTACCATTATTTTAAAACAATAATATTTTTTTTTTGAGAATGTTCCATTTCGGGTTTTTTTTAGGGGACACAATCTTCAGATAAAAAAAAATTTGTTTTTTAAAAAAAAAGACCAACTTCCGGGGAAAAAATCTGTCGATCACCGTGCCGAAATTCAAGGGGAAAAAAAAGAAGAATTTTAAGTTTCTGGGGCATCGATCTCTCCCGAACCGGCGTCTTTTTAAGAGAATCAAAGAAGGGAAGCGACTGAAATCATATCAAGCATAGAGACAGGCCATTAAAAGAGATAGAAACAGCGTAAAACTTTTGAAACAATGATCTACAGACAGCCATCGAAGGAGACCAAACAACGGTAAGGTTCGTTTATCAACAAATCCCCCCGCAGACCATGTAGATTGAACAGAAAGATGGTGGGTAGTGGCATACAATATCTTCAGAACAAGCTTCATGAACCGAAGAACGTAAGGTATGGAATATGAATGCTCCAGAGACAACCATGAGAGAGAGAGAAAGGAAAAGGAAGGCATGTCCCACAAAGACCAAGAGACAGGCAAATTTAAAGAGGTACACAAAAATGGTGGTAAAGGAATATCAATGTATTTTACTGACAGGGATTGTGGAAAGAGATACAAAAAAAAATAAGGATTGCTATTCTGCATGGAGCACAGGCCTCGTATATCAATTATTAAAACGAACTCGTAAAAAGAGATAAAGGGGGTGGAAAGTACTGGGATCAATGTACTGAGAACGAACCATAGAAAGAATAAAGGAAAAGTAAGGTATTGGCTATCAAGTCTGAAAGACAGGCCTGAGAAAGGCACAAAGAATGGTGAGTACAAAGGGTACAATGCTCCCCAAAAACAAGACCATGCAAAAGAATACAAAGAATGGGAAAGTGGGAAAATCATTGAATTCCTAACAGGGCCCTGCAGAAAAAGATACAAAGAATGGTAAAATGTTGGGAAAATCTTTATCCCATACAGGCCCTAGAAAAAGATACAAAAAGGGGCCATGCTCTGGGAAAACGGTACTTGGTGAAACAAATTCACTGAAAGTTTCCGTGATTTGGGTTCATCATTTTTCACCAGGGCAGTCTAGCAAACACGCGTCCCATCCCGTTGGGGGTCGACAGGACAACAACCGGGTTTGACTTTTATTCAAGGGGTGGGTCAAGTCATTGCAAGGGAACGCGTCAGTTGACCCCGGGGGGTCTTCCAGGCTACCAAGCCGACAAGAAAGTTTTGGTTAAAAGGATTCACACACAACAAGAAAAACCGTACACCGGATCAGCCAAAATGCCAAAACGCAATACCTGAGGGGGATCGTATCCAAAAAACCAAAAAAGCTTTATATTTAAGCTGCTAGCCATTTCGCTTTTACAAGTAACGTCAGGTGGGAAAAATAAAACTCCACCCATCATCAACCTACCAACATAACAATAACAGAAAACCCCAAAAAAAAAACACACACAAAACACACACACACACACACACACACACACACACACACACACACACACACACACACGCACGCACGCACGCACGAACCCCATGCACAAAACACAATACACATGCACACACATAAGCGCGCGCGCGCATACCAACACACACACACGCACGCACGCACACCATACGCATTTCACACATACACACACACATTCACACACACCCTACGCATATACACACACAAGCATGCACATGCACGCACACCCCACACACACACACACACACACACACACACACACCACACACACACACACATACATACATACACAACACACACACACACACACTACACACACACACACTCTAACCCTACCATCCCCCCCCCCCTCCCCCCCCCCCCCCCCCCCCCCCCCCTGCAAATCGATTCCACAAAAAAAGATATGTAGCAAAAAAAGGCTACGCTAACAAATGTACACCGCAGAAGTAATGTCATCTCTGGATAGAATATCAAGTCTTAAGACTTGTTCGTCAGATACCTGGGGAAAGAGGAAACAAAACAAAACCAACCAACCTGGGGATACTGTTTAACTCCCCCCCTCCCTTCCCCCTTTCAGTTTAATAATTGCACTAGGAAGAGGGAGGTGGGGAGAAGGAGGCAGCTCGGAAACGGTTTAACTGGGGAAAGGGGAGGGGGGGGGGGGGGGGGGTTGGGAGCGTGAGGAGGGATATACATGCGCCTGAAATATCAGATGGAAATTATTTATCCAAAACAAGTTCTGCAAAACAACCTCGTCTGTTAACCTCATTTGGGGGAATGCTATCAGCAAATATAAAGACGCTGCGAAAACGGTTTAGTTCGTTTTATTACCTGTAGACATTTTGTGTAGATATCTTCTATTTCAAGGGGCTGTGGCCTTGACGAATAAAGCATCTGCATCTGAATGTGCTTTTCCTCCTCGCTTCACTCTTTTCTGCTCTTCTCTCTCTCCCTCTCTCTCTCTCTCTCTCTCTCTCTCTCTCTCTCTCTCTCTCTCTGCACCTTTTTCATTCTTTACTGCTCTTTTCTCTCTCTCTCTCTCTCTCTCTCTCTCTCTCTCTCTCTCATCTCTCTCTCTCTCTCTCTCTCTCTCTGCACCTTTTTCATTCTTTACTGCTGTCTTCTCTCTCTCTCTCTCTCTCTCTCCCCTCTCTCTCTCTCTCTGCTTCTTTCTCTCTCTTTCTTTCTTTCTCTCCTTCTCTATGTCTCTATCTCTCATTCGCTAACTATCTACCTGCCTGTCTGTCTGTCTGTCTGTCTCTCTCTTTCCCTCCCACTCTCCTCCTTTCTCTCCTGTTCTCTTTCACTCACCCTCTCACTTGCTGTCTGCCTCTCTCTCCTTCTCCCCGGATCATGGTCGCCTTTTCTGACTAAAAAAAAATCTCTCCAGCGCACTCTCTCTCTCTCTCCGTCTGTTTCTGTTTCTCCCTCTCTGTCTCTCTCTCTCTCTCTCCTCTCGTCATACTTGCTCCCCAGTTACTTGTTTATACCCTCTCTTTTTCCTCACTATCTCTCCAGTGAAAGTCTCAATCTCTCTCTCTTTCTCTCCTCTCTCTCTCTCTCTCTCTTCAACTCCTCTGTTCATACATGCTTTCTAGCTACTCCTTTTCATTCTCTCTTTTCCTCACTTATTCTCCAGTGAATGTCTCTCTCTCCCTTTCTCTCTCTATCTCTGTCTCTCTCTCTCTCTCTCCTTCTCTTCTCTCTCTCTCTCTCTCTCTCTCTCTCTCTCTCTCTCTCTCTCTCTCGCTCTCTCTCTCCAACTCCTCTATTCATACATGCTTTCTAGTTACTCGTTTTGATCTCTCTTTTCCTCACTAACTCCCCAGCTCTATGTTCTCCTCTTCTCTCCTTCTCGGGGAGATGGGCAGGTCACACACCTGCACAGTCGTCATCTTGAGACCTTCTCTTAAATCCTCTTGGTCATTAATTCATTTATCTATCACAGTCGTCATCTTGAGACCGTCTCTAAAATCATCTTGGTCATTAATTCATTTATCTATCACAGTCGTCATCTTGAGACCCTTCTCTTAAATCTCTTGGTCATTAATTATTTATCTATCACAGTCGTCATCTTGACACCTTTCTCTTAAATCCTCTTGGTCATTAATTTATTTATCTATCACAGTCGTCATCTTGAGACCCTTTTCTTAAATCCTCTTGGTCATTAATTCATTTATCTATCACAGTCGTCATCTTGACACCTTCTCTTAAATCCTCTTGGTCATTAATTCATTTATCTAGCACAGTCGTCATCTTGACACCCTTCTCTTAAATCCTCTTGGTCATTAATTCATTTATCTATCACAGTCGTCATCTTGACACCCTTCTCTTTAATCCTCTTGGTCATTAATTCATTTATCTATCACAGTCGTCATCTTGAGACCCTTCTCTTAAACCTCTTGGTCATTAATTCATTTATCTATCACAGTCGTCATCTTGAGACCCTTCTCTAAATCCTCTTGTCATTAATTCATTTATCTATCACAGTCGTCATCTTGAGACCCTTCTCTTAAATCCCTTGTCATTAATTCATTTTCATCACAGTCGTCATCTTGACACCCTTCTCTTAAATCCTCTTGGTCATAATTCATTTATCTATCCAGTCGTCATCTGAGACCTCTCTAAATCTCTTGGTCATTAATTTATTTATCTACACAGCGTCAACTTGAGACCCGTCTCTAAATCATCTGGTCATTAATTTTTATCTATCACAGTCGTATCTGGACCCGTCTCTTAAATCCTCTTGGTCATTAATTCATTATCTATCAGCTGTCAATCGGGGCAGTCGCTCTCAAAACTTAGCAGATGGGCCAAGTCTCTCAAAACTAGCAGATGGGTGCAGTGTAAAATGGAAACTTAGCAGATGGGGTGCAGTGTGTATAGAACTTAACAGATTGGGTGCAGTGTAAAAAAAAACTTAGCAGATGGGTGCAGTGTAAAATGCAAACTTGCAGATGGGTGCAGTGTTAAAATGCAAACTTAGCAGATGGGGTGCAGTGTAAAATAAAACTTAGCAATGGGTGCAGTGTAAAATGCAAACTTAGCATATGGGGTGCAGTGTAAATAAGAAACTTAGCTGATGGGTGCGTTGTAAAATAGAACCTAGTCAGATGGGGTTGTCAGTGTAAAATAGAAACCTAGCAATGGGGTGCAGTGTTAAAATAAACCTAGCAGATGGTGCAGTGTCTCTCAAAACTTAGCAGATGCGGTGCAGTTAAAATGGAACATAGCAGATGGGTGCAGTGTAAAAAAGAAACTTAGCAGATGGGGTGCTGTGTAAAATAGAAACTTAGCAGATGGGTGCAGTGTAAAACAGAACTTAGCAGTGGGGTGCAGTGTAAAACAAACTTAGCAGATGGGTGCAGTGTAAAACGAAACTTAGCAGATGGGGTGCAGTGTAAAACAGAAACTTAGCAGATGGGGTGCAGTGGCTCTCAAAACTTAGCAGATGGGGTGCAGTGTAAACACAGAAACTTAGCAGATGGGGTGCAGTGGTAAAACAGAAACTTAGCAGATGGGGTGCAGTGTAAAATAGAAACGTAGCAGATGGAGTCAGTGTAAATAGAAACATAGCGGATGGGTGCAGTGTAAAATAGAAACTAGCAGATGGGGTGCAGTGTAAAAATAGAACTTAACAGATGGGGTGCAGTGTAAAACAGAAACTTAGCAGGTGGGGTGCAGTGTAAAACAGAAACTTAGCAGATGGGGTGCGTGTAAAACAGAAACTTAGCAGATGGGGTGCAGTGTAACACAGAAACTTAGCAGATGGGGTGCAGTGCGCTACAAAACTTAGCAGATGGGGTGCAGTGTAAACTAGAAGCTTAGCAGATGGGGTGCCGGTGCAGAGTATAATAGAAATTTAGCAGAATGGGTGCAGTATGCTCTCAAAATTTAGCAGATGGGGTGCAGTGTAAAAAACAGAAACTTAGCAATGGGGTGCAGTGTAAAAAGAACACTTAGCAGATGGGGTGCAGTATGCTCTCAAAATTTAGCAGATGGGGTGCTGTGTAAAACAGAAACTTAGCAGATGGGGTCAGTGTAAAATAGAAACTTAGCAGATGGGGTGCAGTGTAAAACAGACACTTAGCAGATGGGTGCAGTGTAAAAGACACTTAGCAGATGGGTGCAGTGTGCTCTCAAAACTTAGCAGATGGGGTGCAGTATAAAATAGAAACCTAGCAGATGGGTGCAGTGTAAAATAGAAACCTAGCAGATGGGGTGCAGTGTGCTCTCAAAACTTAGCAGATGCGGTGCAGTGTAAAATGGAAACTTAGCAGATAGGGTGCAGTGTAAAAAAGAAACTTAGCAGATGGGTGCTGTGTAAAATAGAAACTTAGCAGATGGGGTGCAGTGTAAAACAGAAACTTAGCAGTGGGGTGCAGTGTAAAACAGAAACTTAGCAGATGGGGTGCAGTGTAAAACAGAAACTTAGCAGATGGGGTGCAGTGTAAAACAGAAACTTAGCAGATGGGGTGCAGTGCGCTCTCAAAACTTAGCAGATGGGGTGCAGTGTAACACAGAAACTTAGCAGATGGGGTGCAGTGTAAAACAGAAACTTAGCAGATGGGGTGCAGTGTAAAATAGAAACGTTAGCAGATGGAGTCAGTGTAAAATGAAAACATAGCGATGGGGTGCAGTGTAAAATAGAAACGTAGCAGATGGGGTGCAGTGTAAAATAGAAACTTAACAGATGGGGTGCAGTGTTAAAACAGAAACTTAGCAGGTGGGTGCAGTGTAAAACAGAAACTTAGCAGATGGGGTGCGTGTAAAACAGAAACTTAGCAGATGGGGTGCAGTGTAACACAGAAACTTAGCAGATGGGGTGCAGTGCGCTCTCAAAACTTAGCAGATGGGGTGCAGTGTAAACTAGAAGCTTAGCAGATGGGGTGCGGAAGAGTATAATAGAAATTTAGCAGAATGGGTGCAGTATGATCTCAAAATTTAGCAGATGGGGTGCTGTGTAAAACAGAAACTTAGCAGATGGGGTGCAGTGTAAAAGAGACACTTAGCAGATGGGGTGCAGTATGCTCATAAATTTAGCAGATGGGGTGCTGTAAAACAGAAACTTAGCAGATGGGGTGCAGTGTAAAATAGAAACTTAGCAGATGGGGTGCAGTGTAAAACAGACACTTAGCAGATGGGATGCAGTGTAAAAGAGACACTTAGCAGATGGGGTGCAGTGTGCTCTCAAAACTTAGCAGATGGGGTGCAGTGTAAACAGAAACTTAGCAGATGGGGTGCAGTGTGAAACAGAAACTTAGCAGATGGGGTGCAGTGTAAAACAGAAACTCAGCAGATGGGTGCAGTGCAAAACAGAAACTTAGCAGATGGGGTGCAGTGTAAAACAGAAACTTAGCAGATGGGGTGCAGTGTAAAACAGAAACATAGCAGATGGGGTGCAGTGTAAAATAGAAACTTAGCAGATGGGTGCAGTGTAAATAGAAACTTAGTAGATGGGGTGCAGTGTAAAATAGAAACTCAGCAGATGGGGGTGCAGTGTAAAACAGAAACTTAGCAGATGGGGTGCAGTGTAAAACAGAAACTTAGCAGATGGGATGCGTGTAAAAGAGACACTAGCAGATGGGTGTGCAGTTGCTCTCAAAACTTAGCAGATGGGTGCAGTGTAAAAACAGAAACTGAGCAGATGGGGTGCAGTGTGCTCTCAAAGCTTAGCAATGGGTGCAGTGTGTATGATTATGGACGAGTCCGCTCGCAGTGACACCTTCATGATGACAATGGTCTTCTTCTTCTTC
>JAFLJL010018402.1:12862-15362 GCA_018398815.1 Conus ventricosus | reverse complement strand
GAGTGAGAGACAGAGAGGGGGGGAAACGACGAAAAGACGGAGAGAGATAGAAAGGAACGACAAGGACAGAGAGAGACGGGTGGAGAGAGAGAGAGAGAGAGAGGAGAGAAGAGAGACAGAGTGGAGAGAAAAAAAAAAAGGAACAGAAAAATGGGAAGAGCGAAGAAGAGAGAAAGGTGGAGACACAGAGAGAAGACAAAAGAGATGAGAGAAAAAGAAGGAGAGAAGAGAGGAGAGAGGAGAGGAGAGAGAGAGAGGCAGCCCGAAAGAGAGAGAAGAGAAGGGAGAGAGAGAGAGAGGGAGGAGAGAGAGGGAGGAGGGAGAGAGAAAGGAGGAGAGGGAGGGGGGGGGGGGTGCGGGGCAATCCGGCTACTAAGCGCGTACAAAAAAATGCACACTGCTCGAATACTTTACTGCTTATTTTGCTTTTTCCCCGCTGCTTTTTTGCTGCTGGTCTGCTGCCCCCTTCTCTGTAAATCTTGGTTGCTTCCATTGACTACTTTTAAAACAAAAAACCCACAAACAACATACCACCTCCCCAAACTTCTCCTTTTGCTACTCCTGCGGTTTTGCTGCTGCTACCACTATATGCTGCGCGGCGGTACTGCTACTGCTTTTGGCAAAACATCTACTCAACTACTTTACTTCTTTTACCCCCGACACGTCTACCTCTATTGTCCCATCCTGCTGCTGCGTTTCGCGTTAATCCCGTGAACGACTTTCCTCCCGATGCTACTACGCCCCAACCGATGCTTCTGCTACCGTTACTCCCACGTCTCCACTACTGTTTATGTTGCTGCGCTGCAACTGACTTGTGCTGCTGCTGCGCTGCTGTGCTGCTGCTGTGCAACGGTTGCTTCTACCCCGCTGCTGCTGCACACTACAAATAAATTGCTGCTGCTGCGTTTCACCTTCAGCAACAAGTACGGCCCCCGTTTTGGCAATGCCCCCCTTTTGCATCCAGTCCGTTACATCGGGGGGGGGGGGGGGGGGGGGGGGGGGGGGGGGGGGGGGGGGGGGAGGGGGGGGGGGGGGGGGGGGTTGAAAGGGCTGCTGGCGACCAACCCTTCAAGCCTCCCCTCCCCCCTTTTCCTCCCATACCCCCCCCCTCACCCCTCCCCCCAAAACATGCACCACCAAACAAAAACATTAAAAAACACAATGTTCCCCTCCCTTTCACTCATGACCCCCCCCCTCCCCCTCACCAAACCCCCCCCCCACACACACACACACCCAACACAAGCATAGCAGAAAACGACAGTTGTTATCCAAATGTTCCGGGGACCGAGTGGGCAGGAGGGAAATGTTGCAGAAGGCGACCCCGGAGGAACACTGCGTTTCTGCGCCCGTTCGCCGGGGGCAGTGGGGCCGTTTTTTTGTCGACCTACCGGACACTTCCCCCCCCGGTTTTCCCGCTTCTGGCCAACGACTGATTTTATGCTGAACGACCTGAATGCCGTTTTTGGGGGGAGGCAACAACAACAAAAACAACAACAAAAACAAAAAAACAAAAACAAAAAACAACAAAAAAAAAAGAAAAAAAAAACCCACCGTCTCTTCTTCCCAACCAAGAAGATTTTTTTGTTTTTGTTGATGTCAAGGCAAAAAAAAAGGCTGAACTCATTAAAAAAAAATTTTTTTAAAAAATCTGGTTTTTTAAAAAAAATATCTTGTTTATACGAAAGTGACGGGGTTTTCAAACAAAACTCATTTTTTTAAAAATTCTACTTTTTTTTGTCAACTTTGTTATTTTTTTGTTTTCGTTGTTTTTGTTGAACTACCAAATTAAAAGTATCCGTAAAGCTTCCCCTTTCCTCTGATACCAAAACTGTCGGGGGTTTTACCGGGGGGGAGATTTTTCTGTCCGCTCGGGCGCACGGCTGACCCCCGATGTAACGCCAGGCCAAACAACGAGAAGGAGGGGGGTTTTTTGGTGAATGTGGCACTGCCTGGGCAAGTCGGAACATGGTTGGGGTTCATGTTCGCCAATTTTAAAGTAGGGTTTTTCAGGATAGCAGGTGTTGGTTGTGGCGGGGGTGGTGTGGGGGTAGGAAGCGAGGAAAGGGAAGGGGAAATGAGAGAGAGAGAGAGAGAAGAGAGAGAAAAGGAAGAGAGAGAGACAGAGCACGGAGGAGAGGTTTTTGACTTAATTCTGTTGGGCCACCCCCCTAAGAAAGGGGGGGGGGAGGGGGTGCCATTCATGAAAAGAATTTTGTGGATAAGTAACCGAAAACAAAGAAACAAACAAAACCCAAATTAACAGCACACACACACACACACACACACACACACACACACACACACACACACACACACACACACACACACACGTGTACCAGTTCCTCATTCTCTCCATACGCCTTCACTCTTCTCTTTCGTTGTTTCTCCCGTGGCAGGCCCTAGAAGAGGAGACTGTTCCTTTCTGATCTGTCCCTGAGGCTGTCTTCAGGTCTCCGATCTTCTTGGTCAGGTCGTCCTGTCGTCTCTTCAGGCCCCGATC
>JAFLJL010018400.1:22500-31104 GCA_018398815.1 Conus ventricosus | reverse complement strand
GTTGCGCAGTCGCATTCTGACATGTCTGCATATACTGACGTTTCACAGCAGTCTGCTGATTCACTCTGACCGGTTGTCACAGCACACATCTGCATTCTGACGTGTCACAGCATCTGCATTCTGACGGCTCTCACACAGTCTGCATTGACCGTGTCACAGCAGCAACATCTGCATTCTGACTGGTTTCACAGCAGTCTGCATTCTGACTGGTTGTCACAGCAGTCTGCATTCTGACGGTTGTCACAGCAGCCAACAGTCTGCATTCTGACTGGTTGTCACAGCAGTCTGCATTCTGACCGTTCTCACAGCAGTCTGCATTCTGACCGGTTGTCACAGCAGTCTGCATTCTGACTGGTTGTCACAGCAGTCTGCATTCTGACTGGTTGTCACAGCAGTCTGCATTCTGACTGGTTGTCATAGCAGTCTGCATTCTGACCGGGTTGTCACAGCAGTCTGCATTCTGACCGGTTGTCACAGCAGTCTGCATTCTGACCGTTGTCACAGCAGTCTGCATTCTGACCGGTTGTACAGCAGTCTGCATTCTGACGGGTTGTCAAGCAGCCAACAGTCTGCGTTCTGACCGGTTGTCACAGCAGCCAACAGTCTGCGTTCTGACCGGTTGTCACAGCAGTCTGCATTCTGACCGGTTGTCACAGCAGCCAACAGTCTGATAGTAGGGATCTCATTTCAGACTTTTGATTTTACAAGGTGGTGGTAGATATCTCCTGATTAATTGTCAAACCGCTGTATCCGATTTAAAAACATGTGGCAGTTTTTTGTTTTGGCAAGCTAACCAACAGTTTTTTTTTTTTTTTTTTTTAAACTGTCTCTGTTTTTAACTCTGTCGGCAGTTTTTAATGCCTCATTTGAAAAAAACAGTCAGCGGTATGTTGGATGGATTCAGTTTGCATGAATTCAGCCCGAATAAATCACAAGCTTGGCTCGTACAGCAACACACACACACACACACACACACACACACACGCGCGCGCGCACGCAGGCGCGTGCGCGCATACACACACATTCACACACACGTACACACACACACACACTCTCCCCTCTCTCTCTTTCTCTCTCTCTCTCTCTCTCTCACACACACACACACACACACACACACACACACACACACACACACACACACACACACACACACACACTCACACACACACACATATACACACACACTCGCAAGTTACCCGGGATAGGTCGAGGCCGAAGCATACAGAGGTTGGAGAGAAAACAGCACAAGGCAGGTGTGTCTCCATCCCCATCTGGCTTTTTTGCCCCCCCCCCCCCCTCCCCCGACGGAAAATGTGACTGCGTCTGACGCGTTCCCTGACAAAGCGTCGCTGATGGCCGTGATTGTGTCGCTGTCAGTGCACGTGCGACACGACCTGCCGACCAGCTTCAACACAAGAATCTGTGTGTCACTGACCCAGTGGCAGTGACGGTGTGTCAAACTGACCTGACACTGGACAACGAAGCTGGCAGTCACGTTCATGCCATTGACGTGGATGCAGAAAAAGACAGGTGGTGTTTTGACCAACCCTCTATGCAGTTTACAGCACTGTTGTTGTTTGTTGTTGTAACCCTCTATGCAGTTTACAGCACTGTTGTTGTTTGTTGTTGTTGTTGTTCGTCCGTCGAGTCGACGTGAACCACTTCAGTCATCTTGGCGTTGAGGGATGGTGGTGAGATGATTTGTGGATACGCAGGTGGCTGATCAAGCCGATGTATGCACAGAATGTGCGGTGACAGCTTCGAAGGCTGTGGGGGACCTTCTTTTGCTTGATAACGCAGGCTTTCCCGGCAGAAACAGACATAGACACATGCCTGGCAGACACAGACATAGACACATGCCTGGCAGACACAGACAGACATAGACACACATGCCTGGCAGACACAGACACAGACATAGACACATGCCTGGCAGACACAGACATAGACATAGACACACATGCCTGGCAGACACAGACATAGACATAGACACACATGCCTGGCAGACACAGACATAGACATAGACACATGCCTGGCAGACACAGACATAGACACACATGCCTGGCAGACACAGACATAGACAAAGACACACATGCCTGGGAGACACAGACATAGACATAGACGCACATGCCTGGCAGACACAGACATAGACATAGACACATGTCTGGCAGACACAGACATTGACACACATGCCTGGCAGACACAGACATAGACACATGCCTGGCAGACACAGACATAGACACACATGCCTGGCAGACAGAGACATAGACACACATGCCTGGCAGACACAAACATAGACACACATGCCTGGCAGACACAGACATAGACACACATACCCGGCAGACACAGACATAGACACACATGCCTGGCAGACACAGACATAGACACACATGCCTGGCAGACACAGACATAGACACACATGCCTGGCAGACACAGACATAGACACACATACCCAGCAGACACAGACATAGATACACATGCCTGGCAGACACAGACATAGACACACATGCCTGGCAGACACAGACATAGACATACACACATGCCTGGCACACACAGACATAGACACATGCCTGGTAGACACAGACATAGACACACATGCCTGGCAGACACAGACACAGACATAGACACACATGCCTGGCAGACACAGACATAGACACATGCCTGGCAGACACAGACATAGACATATGCCTGGCAGACACAGACATTGACACACATGCCTGGCAGACATAGACATAGATACACATGCCTGGCAGACACAGACATAGACACACATGCCTGGCAGACACAGACATAGACACACATGCCTGGCAGACACAGACATAGACACACATGCCTGGCAGACACAGACATAGACATAGACACACATGCCTGGCAGACACAGACATAGACACACATGCCTGGCAGACACAGACGTAGACACACATGCCTGGCAGACACAGACATAGACATACACACATGCCTGGCACACACAGACATAGACACACATGCCTGGCAGACACAGACATAGACACACATGCCTGGCAGACACAGACATAGACACACATGCCTGGCAGACACAGACATAGACATACACACATGCCTGGCACACACAGACATAGACACACATGCCTGCAGACACAGACATAGATACACATGCCTGGCACACACAGACATAGACACATATGCCTGGCAGACACAGACATAGACACACATGCCTGGCAGACACAGACATAGACACACATGCCTGGCAGACACAGACATAGACATACACACATGCCTGGCACACACAGACATAGACACACATGCCTGGCAGACACTGACATAGATACACATGCCTGGCACACACAGACATAGACACATGCCTGGCAGACACAGACATAGACACACATGCCTGCAGACATAGACATAGACAAATGCCTGGCAGACACAGACATAGATCACATGCCTGGCAGACACAGACATAGACACACATACCCGGCAGACACAGACTAGACACATGCCTGGCAGACATAGACATAGACACACATGCCTGGCAGACACAGACATAGACACACATGCCAGACACAGACATAGAGACACATGCCTGGCAGACACAGACATAGACACAGATGCCTGGCACACACAGACATAGACACATGCCTGGCACACACAGACATAGACACACATGCCCAGCAGACACAGACATAGACACACGCCTGGCAGACACAGACATAGACACACATGCCTGGCACACACAGACATAGACACACATGCCTGACAGACACAGACATAGACACACATGCCTGGCACACACGGACACACATGCCTAGCAGACACAGACATAGACACATATGCCCGGCAGACTCAGACATACACACACATGCCCGACAGACACAGACATAGACACACATGCCCGGAAGACACAGGTAGGTATATTCACATTATCAAATGTTCAGGTCTTTCTGTCTGTCTGTCTGTCTGTCTACCTTTCTGTCTTTGTCTTCCTTGTTCTCATTCAACTTCCCTCCCTCACCCATATTGCCCACCCTCATACCCGTATCACTGTCTGTCTGTCTGTCAGTATGTCTCTGTCTGTCTGTCTCTTTTTCTGTGTCTGTGTGTCAGTCTCTCTCTCTCTCACTTTCCTTTCTCCTTCTCTCTGTCAATGTCTGTCTGTCTATCTGTGTGTGTGTGTGTGTGTGTGTGTGTGTGTGTGTGTGTGTGTGTGTGTGTGGTACCTTTTGTCTGGGGGTCCATGTCTTGACCATTAGCACTCTAACCCTCCCTCCCCCCCCCCCCCCCCCCCCCCCCCGTGCCATTTGTCTGAGGATCCTTTTCCGCCCAACACTAAGCAAGACAAACTAACAAAACCCCAGGTGATCCATGGTCAAAATATATACCTGGGGGGCTTTTGGTCAGGGGATTCATATCCTATCTATCATCACTTCAAATTACCCGAAGGTTACGTTTGTCAGAGGATCTGTATGCTGTCCATCACTGCTCCAAAACAGTCCCAGGGTGCTGCTGGTGAGGGGATCTATGGCTGTACATCACAGCTTCAAAACAATCCCAGGGTGCTCTTGGCGAGGGGATCTATGTCTGTCCATCACTGCTTCAAAACAGAGTGCTACATACTACTTCAAAATAACCAGTGCTATTGGTGAGGGGATCTATGTCTGTACATCACTGCTCCAAAACGATCAGTGCTGTCGGTTAGGGGATCTATGTCTGTATATCGCTGCTTCAAAGCAATCCCAGGGTGCTATAGTGAGGGGATCTATGTCTGTCCATCACTGCTCCAAAACAATCCCAGGGTGTTATTGGTGAGGGGATCTATTTCCTGTCAACAACATCAGAGTGCTATGTCCTGTCCAACAACATCCGAGTGCTATTGGTTAGGGATCTATGTCCTGTTAACAACATCCGAGTGCTATTGGTGAGGGGATCTATGTCCTGTCAACAACATCCGAGTGCTATTGGTTAGGGATCCATGTCCTGTCAACAACATCCGAGTGCTATTGGTGAGGGGATCTATGTCCTGTCAACAACATCCGAGTGCTATTGGTGAGGGGATCTATGTCCTGTCAACAACATCAGAGTGCTATTGGTGATGGGATCTATGTCCTGTCAACATCATCAGAGTGCTATTGGTGAGGGGATCTATGTCCTGTCAACAACATCAGTGTCCTGTCAACAACATCAGAGTGCTATTGGTGATGGGATCTATGTCCTGTCAACAACATCTGAGTGTTGCTGGTGAGGGGATCTATGTCCTGTCAACAACATCAGAGTGCTATTGGTGATGGGATCTATATCCTGTCAACAACATCAGAGTGTTGCTGGTGATGGGATCTATGTCCTGTCAACAACATTAGAGTGGTATTGGTGAGGGGATCTATGTCCTGTCCCTCACCATTGCAAAAACCCTTGGGTGTCACTTGTCAGGCGATTCATGTTCTGTCCGTCGCCACTCCAAAATAGCCCAGGGGCACCTTTTGTCAGGGGATGCATGTCACGTCAATCACTACTGCATTCCAAAATAACCCCGGGGTGTCATTTATCAGGGGATTTCATGAGAGCGTACCCCCTGTGCTGCACCCAGCCAGCTCACAGGCCACACGCCACAATTGGGATTTGGCACTACAACACTATATAATTCATGTCAGCGTTTTGAGGCCTACCATAACTCACACACCACAATAAGGATTTGGCACTAAAACACTATGCAATTTATGTCAACGTTTTAAGGCCTACCACAAATTTGAGCTTGCATTTAATGTAAAACTGATAATTGATCAAAAGAAGAACTCTCTACCAAATATTTCCCTTGTTTGGGGGGATTTTTATCGGTGACATGACAAGCAATCTTCGAATACATGACACACACACACACCCTCCCTCCTTAGTTGACGTCACATTTCAGGCCTTTGCACTCACCCGTGATCCTATCGTTGCGCCAGCTGGAAGCGCCCAAATAGTCCCATTCCTTTGATTTTAATCTGTCTGCTTGGAACCACCTGCCTTGTCCCTTGATGGCCATTGAGAAAAAAATGAGGAGAATAGAATCAACTTTCAGACACAACAAGAATTCTCAAAACAATCTAATGGCTCCAGTCTATAAATACTCGACTCCTTAAGCAGGGCCTTGACGCCTTGCTTTTTGGTGTGCAACCTCAAGACGATGATAACCGCTCTCGGCTACAGCAATGCCATTGTCTGGCAGCTCTGCTGGCGCTGTCCTCAGCACAGAGAATGGCCATGCTGTGTCTCTATCACGGTGTGTGCGATGAGAAAGGCTCGTTGAAAGATGGGGAACTGATTTCAGTGTTCAGACCGAGTGGAGCATGAGGAGAGATGGCAGCCAACAGACCAGTCATTGTCTGTGGGGATTCCAGCCGGTTCCAGCTGTGCTGTGATGCTGTGAAGAACCTGGATGACCGCCACACCACGGAGCTGACAGCGAAGGCCGTTCATTTCAACTTCATTGTCAGTGTCATGGAATCTGACCCAGTCCCACGCATTCCTTTCAGCAGCCACGGCTTCCACACCAACATCTCCGCCCTGATCAGCGATATGGCAGTAATGTCTTTCAGGCTTTTCTGAGTGAAGCCAGAGTGAAAGGCACATTCTCTTGATGTCATATGTGAAGGCTAAGGTGTTTTTTTTTAATGTGTTGTTATAGATGATTACAGAGAAAAAAAAATAGAATTCCAGTTTTGTATTAAATTTTGTGGATGTCACAAACGTAAATTTGCTTAAACATTTGTGGTAGGCTTAACAACCCCTTAACGTTTAAATAACGTGGACAAGCAGAAGAGTTTGCAGTTGATTGTGTTATAAAGATGACGCTCACGGAATGCACGTGTTCATGTAAGTGTTTGAGTGATTGTTACTCGACTGTCACGAGATAGCAGCTGAACACTGACAGTATGCGTGAAGCTGCCCAGAGGTGTAGTTGTTGAATGCTGACAGTATGCGTGAAGCTGCCCAGAGGTGCAGTTGTTGAATGCTGACAGTATGCGTCAAGCTGCCCTGAGGTGCAGTTGTTGAATGCTGACAGTATGCGTCAAGCTGCCCAGAGGTGCAGTTGTTGAATGCTGACAGTATGCGTGAAGTTGCCCAGAGGTGTAGTTGTTGAATGCTGAGAGTATGCGTGAAGCTGCCCAGAGGTGCAGTTGTTGAATGCTGACAGTATGCGTCAAGCTGCCCAGAGGTGCAGTTGCTGAATGCTGACGACGTTTTCAACTATAGGCAGTGTTTACTATGCAGTGTCTGCATTCTTAAGTTTTATGTTTACAAACCCACTGGGCCTCTTTTGGCTGTTTCTGTCTTTCGTTCTTTTCCAGAGATTTGTTTGAGGAGACAGAAGCTCTCAGGTAGATGACTTTTCATCTTTCTCCTTATGCAGTATCTGGATAGCATTATTTACTTCAGATGTTCTCTCAGCGAATCCCTTGAGCGACATGGAGTCCATGATGGTGGCCACCCCTAGTCTCTACGCGTGAGAGTGGATCAGAACACACACCCACATCATTAGGGCCTACTTGAAATAAGTTAAGTGTAATTAAAAATGAAAGGAGGCAGGGAACAGCAAACAATAAACAAGTGGGGTAACTCTTGCTCCTATAAGAAAACCTAACACAGAGTAACTTTTATTCAAGACTGGCACAGCCTTTTAAACTTGAATAAAGTTAAACAAATACAAAGACGAACAATCTAATAGTGGGGGAAACAAGCGCAGGCAAACAACCCCTCTGTCTTCACAGTAATGACTCGGCAAAGATTTGGACTCTGTGTGTGTGTTGGGGGGGGGGGGGGGGGTGAAGATGAAGAAAATGGGAACTTAAAATTAAGAAAATGTAAGTATGAAAATCTTCATTGGCTGCATGAGGGCACCATCGTAATCCCTCTTCAAGGCAGATCTATTTGTATTGCCTGCTCCGAGGCCTTTCGTCCGCTGGGTCGGAACTCATCACGGAGACACGGCTGATTGTGGCTGTGCTCCTGGCATCAAATAGAGACACACCACAGTCCATACTACCGTGGTGTTCTCACCACCAAGGGTCCAAAAAAGAATCCAACAGCACCCCAAAGCAGCCAGCGAAGGGTAGTAAATGAAACAAAACAAAGTGTGGGGAGGAAAAAAGTTGGTACTTTTATAAACTTTTATAAACAGCTTATTAGTATAGAACTAAACTCAACCATGGATACAAAATATGTGTGTATGTATGCATACACATATGAGTGTGCATATGTAAGTGTGTATGTATATGTATATATACATATATATATATATAGGTATGCGAACGTAATTATGTATATGGATATATGAAAACATGAATGGGTATGTGTGTGTATATATATATATGTATGTGTGTGAGTGTACAAATGTGTGTATATATGTGTGTGTATAAAAGTAACTGACCACTTTGATTCTGCCTTGTAAATAAATTAAAAAGCGAGAAATTGAATGGAATAAAATGTATTGGAATACTGCCAGATAAACAATTCGCGGTGAACTGTTGAATGCCCGTGAATAGCGTGCACACGGCTGCGCTGGCGAAAATGACAAAAGCAGCTGTGGTGCATCCCCCTTCACGCTTTTCACATGCACACAGTAAAAAAGCCTGAACTGTATTCGTTGTCTCA
>JAFLJL010018400.1:0-17500 GCA_018398815.1 Conus ventricosus | reverse complement strand
TAGAATTATTGAAGAGTGCCAGCTGGGAAATCACGGACTGTTAGAAGAATAGATGGGTGAGACCAGAAGGGAACATCCACGGACTGTTGATGATTTGATGTCAAGGGACACAGGAACTGTAGATGATATGATGAGCTGGGGAACTCCGGACAGTATAGAGATTGATGGGATGACCATCAGATGACATTCAAGACAGATTCCATTGATTTGATAAGCTGGGGACTCCACGGACTGTATATATGAAGATTGGGTGGTCCAGCAGGGGAATCATCACGGCCAGTTGTATGATTGAGATTGAGCTGGGGGACTCACGGACTGTTTGATGATTTGATGAGCTGTGGGTAAACACGGAGCAGTTGATGATTGATGAGCTGGTGACACACGGCCTGAATGAAGATTGATGTGCTAGGGGACTCACGGACAGTTGATGAAATGATTTGCAGGGGCCTCCCGTGACTGAAAGATGATTTATGTGCAGTGTAAACCACTGACTGTTGGTGATAGAAGTTGCAGGGGAATCACGGACTGTTGATGAATCTGATGTGCTGGGGAAACACGGACGTTGAAAAATGATGGGGTAGTTCCATCAGGTGACTCACGACAGTTTTGATGATTGATGGAGGCTGGGTACTCACGCCACTGTTGATGATTGATGTGCTGGTGACTCCACTGGAGCAAGTGATGATTAGATGTGTGACCAGCAGGTGGAATCACGGACTGTTTTGATTATTGAAAAAAAAAAAATGGTGGAGACGCAGGATGGGAACACACGGACGATGAAGATGTGATGATCTGGGGAACACGACGGACAGTTGAAAATTGATGACTGTGGACACACGGACTGTTGATGATTGATGTGCTGGGGAATCACTGACAGTTGATGATTGAAGTGCTGGGGACTCACGTACTGATTGATATGATGGAGGCCACTGGGGAATCACGGACTGTTTGATGATGATGGTGGCCAGCTTGGGAATCACTGAACTGTAGGAAGAATGATGTGCAAGGTGAAACACGACTGTTGAAGAATTGATGTCTGGGAATCACGGACAGTTGATGACTGATGTGCGGGAACACGAACTTTTGAGGAGGATTGATGTCCTGGTGGACACACGGACTGATGGAAGATGAAGTACATGTAATCCCCGGACAGAAGCATAAGGAAGTGCAGGGACTCACGGTACTGATAGAAGAATGATGTACTGGGACACACGGACTGTTATGATGATTGATGTGCAGTGGGTACTCACACTGTAGAACAGAATGATGTACAGGGGAATCAACGGACTGTAGATGATATGATGATTTGTGACTACACGGTGACTGTATAGAAGATTGATGTGCGTGGGGAATCACGGGACTTATGATGATTGAAGTGCAGGGACTCACGGACTGTTAGATGTATGATGGGTGGCCAGCTGGGGATTCACGGACTGTATGGATGATTTGAAGTGCTGGGGATTCACTGACAGTCGAATATTGATGTGCTGGGGGGACTCACAGTATCTGTATTGATGATTGAAGAGCTTGGGAATCATGACTGTATAAATAACTTATGTTCTGGGGACTCACGGACAGTAGATGATTGATGTACTGGGGAATCACGGACTGGATGTTGATTAATGTTGACTGGGGACTCACGGAGTCACACTGTCACTTCTTGCAACATACCCCATTCCTGACAGCAAATAAACGTCCATAACTCACACGCAATCTTTCCAAACACCCAAAAGGAGCACTAACCGAATGGTTTTAATGCAAACTCCCCCTCCCCATCAGGAAAACACACAATACTAAGTCACAACCACAACTTAGAAACATATTTTTACACGAATATCTCTCTCCACACAGAGAGGTACAAATAATCTGTTCAACACATGTATCTCTCCACACACCGAGAGACAGAATCAAACTTCACCCATGTATCTCTCATTACACAGAGAAAAAATCAGTCTTCACACAATGTCATCTCTCTATACCCTGATAGGATAAACAGTCTAGTATCGCTTCTATAAAGCCATGGCCTTCACAAACCATTAACCAAAATTCCGGACCAGGATAATAACATAACTCCCGATACTCCACTGAGGACCTGACCTGCCTCAAGTAAAAGCATTCCACTGCTTTCTACCTTACCCTGTCCTCTCAGAGACAATAACTGCCGAATGCCCCCGTGCGAACTCACCCGTCCCTGGAGATAACGAGTCCTCGACTTCTCTTCCGCGACTTCTGCTCTTGCGAAAAGACGAGCTTCAACTCCACTCCCTGGAGTAAGTGTACTGGCTGGGGCTGAACTACCGGTTATATCCCCCACACCAAGGCCATCTTTCAACCACGGCTCACTGGGTGAAATGTGAAGGGTAGGGCGAAGGGTAAAGGGTGAAGGGCTGAAACACGAATAAGGTTCGTGTAAGTAACCTGCCTTCTCAATTACAACATAAGAATTTCTTTCTCTCTCTTCTTTAAAGTTTTCCCCCTGTAGCTATCCCCAACAATCTATCGCTCACCTGAAATGACTGGACAGCAAATGAAGGACCACCGTCCTGACAGGTTCGAGTCACAAGGCCATCTGCTGGGTTTAAAAACTGACTCTTTCCCCCCTTCTCCAAGAGAGTGCATAGCTCAGTGTTCAAAACAAATGACCATCAACTTACCATTCCAGCCCTTGTTAAACTATCACCTCAGTGGTCACTTTCACCCAATGACACATTCTTATACTAGAATGAGTAAACTCACAAAATATTTGGGACGGCCGCTTCCAACTAGTCAAGCCATATGAATTATTCTTCCTTTAATTGTGGCACGGGGACAGTGATACTTATCACTTAACATACATGTGATTGGACGACACATGCACTTGCTGTGAGGCAGACTTCACATGACACCCACCCCGCCCCATCCTGGGAATTAAAAAATAATCTCCAAAAAATTTTAAAAGGAGAATACAACTACCCTTAAACACATCATCAGCCAAGAATCTCAATGTGATAACAACGACACACAGAAGCACCAAAATCATAATCAACGAAAAGAATCATTCAACATGATCCACCCATAAATATCATGTTTCCAACAAACCATCTTTCTAACAAAAAAATCAATCCATAATTGATCACTATATACCACAAGATACAATACACAAAGTACAAGGAAAAAACAATTATTAGGATAACAAGCAATTCAAGCACAAATAGTAGTTCATACATTAAGAAGTGAAGCAAACAATTCCCTTGATCTTGGTCTCACATCATATGTTACAAAAACCCTCCATGAAAATGGAGAATATTTTCCAAGTGTAAATGCTTCTCATAGACATGTAAACAAAAATAAACATAGTTTTAAACATAATGTATCTTTAACCCCACAAGTAATGTTATAGACCATAGTAAATTCACAAGCTTTCCAATGATGACAAAGACAAATGAAAACAATTGGTTTGTCTCATTGCACAATCAAAACAAGTATAGAATAGCAAATCTAAAGAGTTATTTTGCTATCACACTAACAATAAACAAACATCGTCACCAAAGCAAGTTAAGAACAAAAATAGATACTTGATTTTTTCCATTGTTTACCAAAGAATAAATAAGTATAAACCTCAACAACAAGTAGTTGTTTGCTTGCAAAACATATAAGTCACTTCAAAAAGCAAAATTATGCAAAATACCACATGAAAAAATCGAACAGTAGCATACAATGCACCGTCAAAAGTAACACACACAGGACCGTAATCCTTAATAAAGACAAAAACAGGAATAGACTTTTCCCTTGAAGACAGTTACAATTGTCCAAGAATATTCACTGCACTGAGACAACAAATCATCCAAGACATTTTGTGTTCCAAGCACTGTTCAACAGTAAACTGGAAAACCTGCAAATGCCAAAGACCATCATCATAACCAGCTGATCTTAGTCAATGGACTATTTTCAATAACGACATGGGCCTATGGTCATTCCTGTAACAGAACATTCTTACCAGTCAAGACCTGGCGAACTTCTCACATGCCCATTACCATGCCAAGCACTCTCTCTCAAAATGTGGAAAAATTCTCTAAGATGTCTTTGATAACTTCTTACTGGCGTATTGCACTGGTACATATCAGAAGATTAACAGAATACTAAGGTTTCAATACCAGATACTGTACCTGGGATAACCGTTAACACAACCTACAGTCTTCTTACAAAATGTCTTTTGAGCTGTTTCAGAATGACTATTGTAGACAAATCATTGACAGACCACCACCTCCTCCTCATAGGTTTTCACCTTTGAAGAGACAAATAGGAAGTGGAACAACATGCAACTGCACTGGTAATAAATGTTAACATTCCTACATTTGCTGTTTTCCATACAATATATATAGTATCTGTCCCTGTAGCTATAACAATGGGTACAAATTCATGACTGATAATGTGTACTGTCAATGTTGACAAACAGTTTCAGATACAGGACATATCCACTCACCGACCTGATTTATGGCAACGATTTGTACGTTTACAACATACTTCTTCAACAAGTTTCACATGAAAAACCATCTCAGTGTTGTGCCAATATTGATCTTAAAATTTACATCAGAAAGTTTTTACGACCACCAGAAAAGACCCTTCCACATAAACACGAAGCATTGTAATGTTCATCGTTAGAAACACAAGGCCTAATAATCCCGCAACACTGCAGGAACGTGCCCTTTGCTTTTTCTGTCCTGGGGGGGGGGGGGGGGGGGGGGGGGGGGGGGGGGGGGGGGGGGGGGGGGGGGGGGGCAAAAAAAGGGGGCAAGACCTTGTACGCATCTGTTTTCCTATCAGCTGACTGTTGAGCAAGCTCACATGCATCCTTCAAACGATTATGCAGATCATAAACGTATTGGTAAACAGTTTTAACTGTCAGGTATGTCCGTCTCGTCCTTCTTTTTCCGTCGCATTGTGTCAACAATAGATCCAAAGGTCCCCTTGGTGAGTGCCAAAAGAAGCTCAAATGGTGAGAATCCAGCGTTTGCGTCGGCCCATTTCCTGTAAGCTAAAAAGCAAAAAGCCGGTACGAAACGATCCCATTCCTGGGCTCTTGCCTTAGCAACCTTTCTCAACATGGACTATAACGTTCCATTGAAACTGTCAACCATGCCATACGATTGGGGATGTTATGGCGTGGTTTGAAATGGAAGAAGATTATAGACAACATTCAGTAAATTTCTCTCATGAGATCAAAATGAATTGCGTTCCACAATCCTAGAAGAATATCGTCCTGGAAGACCCCACTCTGGAAAAATTGCAAAGTAAGGCTTCAGCACAGAAACTGAATCAATTTCAAAGAAGAGTGGAATCGCTTCTGGATACCTTTTGCTGTATCCACCAAATGTCAAGATTAGCGAAACCCGAAGCAGACAGTGGTGAAAGGTTCCAAACCAGAACAAAAGCTACCTTCCGAAATGGAACGGAAATGATAGGCATTTTTGGCAAGGTCATGCACATGGGACGCGACCTTACTGAATGTCTTTGGCATAGGAGTCACATGAGCGGCAGTAATTCGTAACTTCCATATAGACCACCAGGCCAATAAAAAGAATCAAGAACCTCATTAATGTTCTTTTGATTCCGCAGTGTACCAGCGAACAATGCATCATGAGCCGTGTGCAGCACTGAAAAGCATCTCCTAAGTGGTTTTGGATCCCGGGGGGGGATCTTGTCTGTTGTCCTGCCCAAGGTACAAACCGAGATAATGTCATAGTCCATTATGTACGTTTGTTTGTTCCGATGGAGTACGTCAGTGACAGTCTTTTAGCACAGAAAGAATTGTCGTTCAGGCGTCTCGTCTATTTCCCTGCAATTCTTTAAAATCATCTGGGGAAATCTGGAGTTCAACCGAGTATTGAGACTTTACGGCTTTGTAGCCTTTCCCACGCTATGAAATGACGTAATGTCAAGTACTCACAAGACAAGGAACAAACGATCCTCCCGCACCCCCCCATGTACTGTAGCGACCACCTGGCAGAGATTCCGCAAGATCAAGTCGCAGACGGGTTAATCAATAACACAGGCTTAAGAAAAGCCAGGAGTAGAACGGAGTGTCGACATGAAATTTTCAGCCATCGGAAACGTTTCAATCTTGCCACCAAACGACCTACACATTAGGACAGTGTTGTAGATACTGACTTGAAGCACGAAAGACTTCCGTACACCAGCAGTAGTGCACTCCATGTCTCGCAAAACAGAAGCCTGCATAACATTGATAGCACCGTTAACTAACAACCATTCCCAACACAGGATTGATCTGGTGGCCAAAAACAAGGCCTTCCTCACAATCAGGAGACAAATGCGGTTATGAATCATTTGGATTGAAAAAGGGCAATTTTTCCTCAAAGTGGGAACTTTGCCATCACAAAAGAAACATCGTGCATTGTCCCTGATCGGCCACCGACTGATTTTGTGAACTACTTAATCTGTCCACGAACTGGCCCTAAAAGGTCCTACGTGGTGGTACGTTGTCCACGACCTCGGAACGTTTTGCTGAGGAGTAACGTGGACATTCCGCGGAGAGTACTGGTGAAAGAACGAAATCACACGAACCGCGGAAAGATCCCTGTACCGTACCTAGGAAAGATATCCTTGAGGACTCAAAAATGACCCACGAAATTCCTATCCCGTAACTTCCCTGTCCAGAGGGATAGTCAATGACGCATGATACACAAAGAAAGGAAAAAACTCTCAATACCTACCACGCCTTAACCTGTTGAGCGATACAATACTGATCAGCCATCCTGACACATTTCTCCACGTTTTCAATAGCCTTTATTTAAGGAAAGTGGACCAACTATGCTCACGCTCTGGAAAAGTTGTTCACTAAGAAGGAATCTCGCATAGATTTGAAAAGTGTGATGTTCTTAATATGGACAAATCGAATCCATCGATCCAAACAATGACTCATACGGATCAGAACACGATGGAAACGATTCTCCATATTCCCAGGGCGCACAGAACGTAAACGTTCGTGAAAACGATCACAGAACAGTGAAATTTCTTGAGAGTTCCTCTTTCAACTGATCCCAACACCCAAGTAAATATTTGTATCGCAGGCAAGAGGATAGTACAAGTGTCAAAGGCGCTAACCCTTAAACAACGACGCACTATACATAAGGTCCACATATTCCTTTGGCCAACCACATAGACGATCGAGACTTTCAATCGGAAAAAGGAAAACTAACAATGTCAACGCGTTTTTTTCCTCAAAAGGTGCAACTTAGTAAAATTATGCCGCTAATTTTGGCTGAGGCATGGCTGCGGAAACCGACTGGTGGAGGTTCTCTCGATGCCCTGTATTCTTCTAATTACAGCATCTGTCCTCTAATTCTTAACTGCCATACACTTAATTGACGTCTTCACATCAGCTCCCACAGTAATCTTTTTTATCTTCAAATTCAGCTCCCCCTGTAGATTAAATTAATCTCAGCATCCCACTGTATCTTATTCTCCTTCAGCTTCCCTCAGTAAGTTTATTTACTTCACTTCAGCTACCCTCAGTAGTTTATATTCTTCCCTGTCTCTCTATAGCCTGACAGCCCTAGCTGGTTGCAAATGAAGCTCATAATAGTAAGTATTATCTCCCTCAAAACCCCAAGCGTTCCGCTTGTTTAACATATTTATCAAAATCAATCCATAATGAATCGTCAATATAAACACTAAAACAATCTCAAAGTATGAATAAAAATAAGGCGATAATATGATGAGAAATTATGTTCACAAAACCGTAATTTATAGAATAAACAAATACAGAATTCATTTCCGGTGTAAACAAAAACCGCTTACTAAAACAGGGTATTATGAATCCAAGGAATGTATTTTCCAAAAATTAATTTTGCAAACTGTTAACAATTTGGAATTTACAAAACAAATAAAGTATAATACAAAACTGTATTTCCCTAAGAAAAGAAAAAAAAAAACACAATAAAGATTATCTGAAAAAAAATTCTTAATAAAGATTAAGTTCTCAAAAGTTCTTTGTTGTCAGTCGTTCTTTCCTTACTTAAATTCAAACGAATTCTACAAAAACACAAATAACCGCCTTATACAAAAAAAAGAATAAATTGTACAAACAAATGGAATAACAAACAATTAAAAAGAGTGGGAAGAAACACAAACTAGCTGAAATCCTACCGAAGCAAGATGAAAAGTGTTGAAAAGAGAAACAGATATGAGCCTATTTGAGGAGAAGGTTTAAAGGATTTTGAAAAGGGTTTGATAAAGGAAATGAAGATACACGGACCGGAACAGCCAAGAGAATCAAGAAAGCAAAAGAAGCCCCACACGAACAGCACCCTAGTGGTCACTGCGTCCACCCGTGAAACAGGAGAAGGGAAAAAAATAAATCCCTGCACAATATACACCACACTCCAGTAAAAATACAAAATCTAAACAAACATCAATAAATCACATACACCCTCCACACGTCAAAGAAAATCGTCGCACTCACACCCAGAAAAAAAAAAGATCAAAAGAAAAATATGATTAATTTTGGGCAGAGCGGTAAACAACTCACCACAAGACCCACCTAGTCCAACTAGCGTGACGGAGAAAGTATTGATCCCACACTCTGAGGGCAATGGGAAAATCAAACTGAAACAAACATAGGAAAGCGAAGAAATAGGTTAATAATCAGAAGGGAAAGACTATAGACTCCCCAACGCCATTTCCCCCTCTAAACGCAGGAAGAGGTTGGGGTCTATCAGTCCTGGGAAAAGGGGGGAACAAAAAAAAATACTAAACCTCAGGGGAAGGACAGCGAATTTCCTCAACGGCCCACAGCCCCCTTAGATGCCAGGATCGAGCAATAGGAGGTTGAGGCAATCGTGTCCTGAGTGGGGAAGGTGGTCAAAGAAATCCAAAACCAAAAAAAAAAACCATAACGGAGTAAGCAACCAAAAGAAATGTCAACCACTCCAAACACATATCAATAGAACACACACCAAAATGCAAAAAAAATACACAATAAATAATTAAACATATCTTCTTTTTTTGCTATCCCACAAACCCACATGAGGGCACAAATAGAAATCCCTTTTTTTTTCTTCCTCGGGGGGGGGGGGGGGGGGTGACCCTTGAGGTACAAATTAGAAATCCTTTTTTTTTCCCCTCAAATCCTTGAGGTAACAAATCTTTATTTTTTTAAACCCCAATGTCACAAATAGAAATCTTTCTTTTTTTTTTTTTTTTTTCCGGAAAAACCAACGGCTATCTAACGCCGTTTAAGCTGATACGGGACACCCTGTCCACACTGTCACTCTTGCAAACCCGCATTCAAGACAGCATATACTCCCAAAACGCACACGCAATCTTCCAATCACCCAAAAGTACACTACCGAATGTATTTCTCTCCCCCTCTCTTCAAGTGAAACACTTACTAAGTCACAACCACAATTGTAAACAGATTTTACACACAATTATCTCTCTCCACACTGGAGAACAAATAAAATCTGCACACATGTATCTCTCCTCACAACGAGAGACAAATCAATCTTCACCCATTATCTCTCTAACACTGAGAGAAAAATAGTCCTTTCACACATGTATCTCATCATTTAAAACACTGAGAGAAAAAACAGTCTAGTTTTTCGCTTTCTCGTAAAGCCAGGTCCTTCACAATATCCTTTAAAAACCCAAAATACCGGACCAGGATAATACAAAACCAACTCCCGTAATCACTGGACCAGCCTGCCTCAAGTAAAAGCTTCCCTTGGCATTCTCCTTTCCCTGTCCTCTCTGATTACAATATATACAGCCCCTCGAACTCTTCCGACCAGGAGAGACTAGACTCGGACTTCTCTTCCAGCGACTTCTTCAGTCTCTATGCGAAAATTGACTCGCTTTTCAAACTCCTCTCCCTATTGGGGGGGAAGTTGTACTAGCTGGTCTGTGGGCTGAACAAAAATAAAAACCCGGTGTAACCTCCCACACCAATGCCATCTTCAACCACCTCACCCACGGGGTGAAAGGAGAAGGATGAAGGTGCGAAGTGGTAAAAGGGTGAAGGGCTGAAAACCACGAAAAAGTCGGAAAAGTAACCTGCAATCTCAATTCAACAAAATGCATTCTTTTCTTCTCTTCTTAAGTTATTCCCCCAGTAGCTATCCCCAACACTCTATCGCTCACTCTGTAAATGAGACTGTGTCCAGCAAAGAGGACCACCGACCTGACAGGTTACGAGTCTCTCAGGCCAACCTTGCAGGGTTGAAAACTGACTCTTCCGCCCCCCCCTTCTCTAGTGAGTGCATCACTACAGTGATCCAAAACACATGACCACGACCTACCTTACCAGCCCTTGTTAAACTATCACACAGGAGGTCACTTCACCAATAACCACATCGATTCTCTGTAATGATACAAAAAACTCACAATATTTTGGGAGCCGCCCGCTACAACACTAGACCAAGCCATATGAATATTCATACCTTTAATTGTGGCACGGGGAAATGATTCATATCACTAACTACTGTGATGGAGCGACACATCCTAGATGTGAGGCTACGTCACAAGACACAAAGTACACATACGGACTGTTGATGAAAGATGTCATCTGGGAAATCACGTCTGTGATGATAGTATTGAAGCTGGAAAATCACGACATTATGATGAATGATGTAGCTGGGAAACACGGACAGTTGATGATTACTGAACTGTGGACACATGGACTGTTGGAATGAATGATGGGTTACCAGCTGGGGACTCACGTACAGTTTAAGATTGATGTGCAGGGACACACATAAGTTGATGATTGAAGACTGCTGGGGAAATCAACGGACTGTTGATGATAGATTTGCTGGGACTCACGGACTGGAAAGATAGATGTAGCTTGTGGCTCAGCGGACTGAATGATGATTGATGAGCTGTGGACTCACGGACTGTAGATTAATTGAAGGAGGCCAGCTAGGGTGAATCACGGACTGTAGAACAGCCAGTGGGTATGCCGGTTGGAAGATGAAGGAGAGCTGTAAAGTTAGGAGCAAGTTGAGGGGGTTATATAGGGAATGCGAGGATATGTGTAATGGATTGAAGGAGATGAATCAAAAGGTTTGGGGGTAGAGGTGTATGAAGTGATAGAATGTGTTGGAAGTGAAGGATAGAAGGAGAGGTTCATATGGGTTGGTGTTAAAGGGGGTGATGGCAGAGAAAGCCGAGGATGGATGGAATAGCATGCGAGTAGCAAAATGGGTGGGGTAATGTGGTGTTGATGGAGGGAATGCGAGGTAAGTGAGGAATCACTCCGATGACCATCTGGCTGAGGGAAGAGGGGGAGAATGGAGGATAGCGTGGTTATTGAGGAACACTGATAGTAAAAATGCATGATGGTGGTAGGGGGAGCAGGGAGGATAGCGAGGAATGGAGGATTCAAGGAGTGAAATTATGGCAGAGTGTGGTGGGGAGAAGTGAGGTGAAAGCGTGTTAAGGATGGAAAACACTGGTAGTGAAAAAAAAGGCTATGGATGGTGGGGGAGAATGCGGGAAATGCGAGTAAAGGAGGAAACAAAGGTAGTTAGAATCAAAAAGGCTGAGGGGGTAGGGGTAGAATTTGAGGGAAATGCGAGTGAAAGGGGATGTCACCAGGATAGAACAACATTCAGCGTGTATGGTTGGGGGTGAATGAGGGATATGCGAGGATAGAGGCTTCACGGAGCCACATATTGGCTGTGGGGAGTGGGAGGATGGAGTAGTGGGAATGCGAGGGATGCAATAGGACGTTAGTTTCCTAAGCCGGGAAAGAGGGAAGTGAAGTTGCGGTGGTAGTGAGTGAGCAGTAATGGGTAGAGAGTTGGAGAGTAAGTTTGCAATCCTTCCCCTCCCCAGACAGGGTTATAAGGCTAGATCGCCAGTTAAGCATCACAACAGCTGAAGTCAAGCGGGTTAGCCGTAAATGAACTGACAGAAATCGGTGTTACAGAACATGACCAGAAGTAAAGAACAAATGTAGAACCAGAAGAAAACGCCCCTGTCAGTGTGAAAAATGGATGGTATTAAATGAGAAAAAGATAATTTAATCACGAATAAGGGGGTCAATGAATAAGCCAATTGCAAAAGTCAGCAAAATTCAGAATGATGCGAGACTTGTGGACATCCTAGAGTTCTCAACGCCATAGGTAAGGCACTAAACATTTTGGCGTGAAAAGTCCGCATACGACAGAAAATGCAGGGGATGAGGATCGTGCATGCACATAAAAAGAAAACAGACATGAGACCCAGCCTCAGAGTCATGTAAGGAAGGGACAGCCATCAAGTCATCCATGTCATGGGACCTGCTGCCTCAGAGTCATCGGAAAAAATTGGGGTTGGCAATTGGTCTGCCCAGAACAGTGTGGTATGGGTCAGCCTTAGAGTCAGGTGTGGAAAGGTTCTGGCCTTCAGAGTCAGGTGGGTATGGGACTGCCACATAGACAGGTGTGGTATGGGTCCTGCCTCACAGTCAATCAATGTATGTGGGACTGCACACAGTCATCAATGGCATGGCCGGGGTCTGCCTCATTGTCATGGATTAATGGTATGGGACTGCCTCAGGTCAGGTGTGAGCATGGGTCTGCCTCAGAGTCCAGGTGAAGTAAAGGTCCAGCCTACAGAGTCATTTGGTATGGTCTGCCTCAAGATCATCAATGGTATGGGTCTATGCCTCAGAACCAAGTGGTGGGTAATGGTCAGCCTCAGAGTCATCAATGGTATGGGACTGCCTCAGATCATTATTGGTATAGATCTCCTCATAGGTCAAAGGTGTGGTATGGGTCTTGCCACATAGTCAAGTGTGGATATGGGGTCTGCCTCAGTTCAGGTTGTGGTATAGATTCTGCCACAGGAGTCAAGTGTGTAAATGGGACTGCTCAGAGTCCACAATGGTATTGGCCTAGCCTCAGTCAGTGTGGTATAGGTCTGCCTCAGATTCAAGTGTGATATGGTTGCTCAGCCTGCACAGACATCAATGGTAATTGGTCTGCCAAGATCATCAATGGTGTTGGTCACGGATTGACGTGCGCTGAACTAGGTTTTGCTACTGGCTGATCTTCTGAGAAAAGCCAGGTGCAGCTTTGAGAGTAGAAGAGAAATATATAGGTGCATTGGGGTCAAAACAGTAACCAAGGACTCGGACCTAAGAAGCAGGAGGGAATCAATTTTTATTTCTCTCCTCCTACGGAGAGATCCACGGTCCTTTCTCCTTTCAAAGCATCTACTACCTTACTCCAAGCCGACGGTCAACAGCAGATACGGGCGTAGTGATTAACTAGCGGCCTGAACGATTGTATAGGCACTCTCCCCCTTCCCTCCCCCCCCCCCCCCCGGGGGGGCCCGCCCCCCCCCCCGCTACGGCTGGACTGGCAAAATGGGGGACAATCAGAGGAGCAGCGGTCAGATCGGTTGTACGATGTGGACATGTCGTGCAGAAAGAACTGAGGTGCCCTGCAGGATGAATGTGCACACTGATCTGCGGTAGTCTCGAGTTCGTTGAGGGACATGTGCGTGCAGAAAGACCTGATGTGCCCTGCAGATGAATGCACAACTTGAGCGGATGGCATTTGTCTTGGAACCTCAGGACAACAGCCCGCCTTCCTCCTGACTGTGCCAACAGCGCCGGCAGTAAATCAGCAGACATCTTCCTCTGCACTTCCAGGGTTTACTTTCCTCCAATACCTGTGAAGCCTCGCAGTGCATGGGGTGCTTCACGCTGTGGGTGCTCGTTCTTAGCTATCTCCGGCTCCTTTCTACTCCCCTCCTCTCTTGGATTCCATAGTATTTTTTAAAATACCATTTTTACATCCTCCTTATTCTTTTGATTCTACATCCTCCTTTCTTGATTCGCTCTCTCTCTTCTCTCTCTCTCGCCACTCTCGTCTCTCTCTCTCACTCACTCCCACTCTCTCACCTCTTTCTCTCTCATCCATCCTCTACACTTCTCTCGAATCTCTCTCACACTCTCTAAGAAACTCAAATGTCCTGTCAATGAGCAGTCCTGAAGACAAAGATTTGCGTGCACGCTGACACGCCAGCCGGCATCACGTTGACGACATGTCCACAGCCCACATAGAGGTCGTGGTAGGTTTTGGTTCCTTGGTTGAAATGGTCCGCATGTCTGGGGAACTGTGAGCCACTACAGCCCTTTTCCCTCCTATCATGCCTTTGGTCTGATTATAAGACATATGTGTCAAGTCAAATTTTGTAATGTGAGATTGAGTTTAAACATCGTTCATTGTGCCAGCACAGTAGGAGTTGAATGTTAATAACAGCGTTCATTGAGCTAAGCATTGGAGGGTAATTAGAAAAACAGAGTTTTGTAAGGTATTTACTAGCATTGTGTTGAGATTAAAACAGGATAGATTGTACAATGCAGGTGGTGGTTAGAAAAACAGATGATCCTTGAATCAAGGCAGAGGGTTGGAGTTAACATCGTTCATTGTGCCAGCAGTGAGTGTTGAGAGTTTAACATTGTGTTCAATGTGCTAGTGCAGTGGAGAGTATTATACCAGCGTGTCAAAGAGCTAATGCAGTTGGTGTAGATTAAACACGTTCAATGTTCTATCAGTGGAGTGGATTTTAACCAGCGTACATAGTGCCTAGCATGGTTGAGGCAGTTAAAAAACAGCGTCCAATGTTCGAGCAGGGTGAATAGATTTAACAGCGTTAACAAAGTGCTAGCAGTGGAGTGTTGGAGTATTAACAGCTGTCATTGTGCCGAGCAGTGTGTAGAGAATAAAACCGCGTTCCTAGTGTCTAGCATGGAGATTATGGAGATTAAAACAGCTGTTCATCGTGCTAGCAGTGGTGTGTGAGTATAAAAACAGCGTTCATTGTGCAAGCAAGAGGAGTTGGAGGTTTAACAGCGTTCATTGGTTGCCTATCAGTTGGTGTTTGAGTTTAACACGTTCGTAAGAGCTAGCAGTGGTTTGTGGAGTTTAACAAGCGAACCAAGATGTGCTAAGCAAGGTGTTGAATAACAGCGTAACATTGTGCTAGCAGCCGACTGTTACATGGTCAAATCACTCCAATTATTTTGGGGCGCCCGCTACACTAGTCAAGCATATGAATATTCTTCTTTAATTGTGGACGGGGAAATGATTCATATCACTAACTACATGTGATGGAGCGTCACATGCCTTGATGGAGGCTACGTCACATGACACACGGACTGTTGATGATTGATGTGCTGGGGAATCACGGACTGTTGATGATTGATGTGTGGGAATCACGGACTGTTGATGATTGATGTGCTGGGAATCCGGACTGTTGATGATTAATGTACTGGGGACTCATGGACTGTTGATGATTGATGGGTGACCAGCTGGGGACTCACGACAGTTGATGATTGATGTGCTGGGGACTCACAGACTGTTGATGATTGATGTGCTGGGAATCACGGACTGTTGATGATTGATGTGCTGGGGACCACGGACTGTTGATGATTGATGTGCTGGGGACTCACGGACTGATGATGATTGATGTGCTGTGGACTCACGGACTGTTGATGATTGATGGGTGGGCCAGCTGGGGAATCACGGACGTTGATGCCTGTGGGTTTTGCCGGGGTGGATGGATTGAAGGAGTGCTGTTATGGGTGGTGGTGGTGGGGTGATATAGGGATTGCGTGGTTGGATGGATTGAAGGAGTGTTCTTATGGGTGGGGTTGTGGGGGTGATGGAGAGATTGTGTGGTTGGATGGATTGAAGGAGTGTTCTTATGGGTGGGGTTATGGGGGTGATGGAGGGATTGCGTGGTTGGATGGATTGAAGGAGTGTTCTTATGGGTGGGGTTTGGGGTTGATGGAGGGATTGCGTGGTTTGGTGGATTCAAGGAGTGTAATTATGGCTGAGGGTTTGTGGGGTGATGGAGGGATTGCGTGGTTTGGTGGATTCAAGGAGTGTAATTATGGCTGAGGGTGGTGGGGGTGATGGAGGGATTGCGTGGTTTGGTGGATTCAAGGAGTGTAATTATGGCTGAGGGTGGTGGGGGTGATGGAGGGATTGCGTGGTTTGGTGGATTCAAGGAGTGTAATTATGGCTGAGGGTGGTGGGGGTGATGGAGGGATTGCGTGGTTTGGTGGATTCAAGGAGTGTAATTATGGCTGAGGGTGGTGGGGGTGATGGAGGGATTGCGTGGTTTGGTGGATTCAAGGAGTGTAATTATGGCTGAGGGTGGTGGGGGTGATGGAGGGATTGCGTGGTTTGGTGGATTCAAGGAGCGTTCTTATGGCTGGGGTGGTGGGGGTGGTGGAGGGATTGCGTGGTTGCATAGGTCGTGTGTTTTCACATGCCGGGATAGAGGGAAGGGAGGGCGGGGGTGGGTGGTGGCCAGTATGGGGTGAGAGTGGAGAGTAGTGGCATGTCTGCCCCTCCACTGACTGGTTTGATGGGCGAGTCGCCAGTTAGCACACAACGCTGAAGTCATGCGGGTTTGCCGTAATGTACAGGTCAGAGTTCGGGGTTACAGTACAGGTCAAGTAGTAAGAACAAAGTTTGAACAGATGAAAATCGCCCTGGCTGTGTGAAAATGTGGTTTTTTAATGTGAAAAAAGATAATTTTATCTCGAATTTGGGGTCAATGAATTAGCTCAATGCCATATGTCAGCAAAAATAGCAGAATGATGCGTGACTTGTGGACTCCTTGTGTTTCTACGCCATTGGTAAGGCACTAACATTTTGGCGTGAAAAGTCCAGCAGACGACAGGAAAATGAAGGGGCATGTGGATCGTGCTTGCACAGAAAAAGAAACAGACATGAGACCTGCCTCAGAGTCAGGTATGGTATGGGTCTGCCTCAGAGTCATCAATGGCATGGGTCTGCCTCAGAGTCATCGATGGCATGGGTCTGCCTCAGAGTCAGGTGTGGTATGGGTCTGCCTTAGAGTCAGGTGTGGTATGGGTCTGCCTCAGAGTCAGGTGTGGTAGGGTCTGCCTCAGAGTCAGGTGTGTGTATGGGTCTGCCTCACAGTCATCAATGGTATGGGTACTGCCTCACAGTCATCAATGGCATGGCCGGGGTCTGCCTCAGTGTCAGGTATGGTATGGGTCTGCCTCAGAGTCAGGTGTGGCATGGTCTGCCTCAGAGTCAGGTGTAGTATAGGTCTGCCTCAGAGTCAAGTGTGGTATGGGTCTGCCTCAGAGTCATCAATGGTATGGGTCTGCCTCAGAGTCAAGTGTGGTATGGGTCTGCCTCAGAGTCATCAATGGTATGGGTCTGCCTCAGAGTCAGGTGTGGTATAGATCTGCCTCAGAGTCAAGTGTGGTATGGGTCTGCCTCAGAGTCAAGTGTGGTATGGGTCTGCCTCAGTCAGGTGTGGTATAGGTCTGCCTCAGAGTCAAGTGTGGTATGGGTCTGCCTCAGAGTCATCAATGGTATGGGTCTGCCTCAGTCAGGTGTGGTATAGGTCTGCCTCAGAGTCAGTGTGATATGGGTCTGCCTCACAGTCATCAATGGTATGGGTCTGCCTCAGAGTCATCAATGGTGTGGGTCACGGGATGGACTGTGCGATGAACTTGTTTTGCTAC
>JAFLJL010018399.1:0-12641 GCA_018398815.1 Conus ventricosus | reverse complement strand
TGATACAGGGTTATCAAATCATCAAACCGAAGCAAAGTACAGCATTTCTGACATCTCGTTAGAGTTTGACGTTGTTAGCACCCTAATTTAGCAAGGCTGATTGAGCAACAATATCAGTCAAAATTAGCAATATATTACGAAAGAGTGATTCATCATACAACATCTCCCAGAAGCAGGGCAGACACTATATGGAATTTAGTTTTAGTGCTGCGGCAAGATCGCTTAAAGGTATTTTATTGCTGTGTGAAGATGAAGAACCATTCAAAAGAGGAAGTGAAAAGTTTATTAATCCTAAAATAACGAAAGTACAATGTTCGATTGAGGGTAGTCCTAACCAAATCTACGCTAGCGGGCTTAGACCTTATCAGCATTTTGACGAAATAAAAATTGTTTGGAGGCGGAGGGGTAGAAATCCAACAGTAGACCTTGTGTCTAAAGATCTACACCTTCACAGTGTAAGACTTGATGATTATTTAACAACAAAATACGGTTTATGGATTGACCTAAGATCGACAGAGGATAATCAGTTGCATGGAAGTGGGAGAACGGTTAAAGACGTAATAAACATTCAAATTGATAAAGAAAAAGATGGCGATAAACCACTTAACGTGTATTTGTTTTTAATATACGATGCGCAGCTGAATATTGAAGATAACAGATTAAAAGATATACAATACTAAATTATTTTTTTATTTTTAAAAAAGCATGTCTGTTCAAGTTTATCCAAATGTGCCTACAGCACCGGAGTCGCCAAGAGAAGGGATAGTAGAAAACCCTAGCATAAAAACCTTCAGATTAACAAACATTACACAAATGCAACAAAAACTAGAGCAGGACCTTTCAAAATACAGCAAAACCAAACGAAGGTATTCTGCTGCCTTTAATGCTGTTACATATGTTAATACTGGAGCATCGACTATAAGCGCTGTATCGGCAGGAACGAGTGTTGGCCTCTTAGCAACGGGCATAGGCGCACCTGCAGCTTTACCTCTAGGTGGTTTGTCTTTAGCTCTTGGCCTGTGTTCATTAGCTGTAAGTGCTGCTAGCAAAAAATTAAAAACCAAACTCCAAAAGCACACAGCTATGGTTCAACTAATAACAGCTAAACTTAGTTCCTTTAAGCTGATTATAAATAAAGCACTAGCTGACTCAAACATCACGGATGAAGAATTTAGTCGTTTACAGCCGATTTTGATGACTACAAAAGACAAAAGTTTGATCTTCAAAGAAAGGCAAGGACAAGTTTTTCTCAACAGCCTGACACCGAGCAGATAAAAAAGGAATGCTTAAAAAAAGTAAACGAAACATTAAACTCTGCTCTAAACAGCTCACATTAACAACGCCAAAGGGTGTTTATACTTTAGTTTATGAGTCCAAGCACAAAAAGACCATCGATATTGATTAATTATTTTTTAATTTAAATAATATTTGAGTTAGAAAAGAAACTCAACATGGCTAAGACATATGAAGGACTGGACGAATTGTTTGAAGGAATGTTCGAGGGAGAGCTTTTGTCAAAAGCTTTAAATGATATTGATCTAGAAGTCATTGATCCAACAAACGTAAAGGCAAGTGTTGCTCATGCTATTTCTCAAGTTCCAGGAAACTAACAATAGACCCGCCAGTTAAAGTAATGTTAGCTTTTTAATCACTATATAACAATAAATGAAGAAAATCTAGAAGTCTTGGGTCTAAAACAAACAACAGGTTATTCTTTCTCGTAATAAACTTAACACCTGGTTGGGCAGACCAACTGCTTACACAGTTTGATGTGGCCGCTGAAGAAGCCAAAATAGAGGCTCTGGTTGGTCAGAGGGCGAAGTCCTAGAGATCAGATTAAAACAGGCTAAGTATGAGCCTATTGTAGGCAAATCTTACATTCCACTACCTCGAGAGTTGGTAGCGAAAAAAGCAGTTTTAAACATAAAGAATTATTCAGACAACAAATGTTTTATGTGGTTGTTCTCGCAAGGTTGCATCACGTTGCTAAAAACGCAGAGAGAGCATCTAACTATGAACCTTAAAATCAATGACTTAACTTTAGTGGAATATCCTTCCTGTTAGCGTGGATTCCATTGATCAGTTTGAAGAACAAAACAAACCAATAACTGTTAATGTATACACATGGATGAAGAAACAAATCTACTACCATTAAAGTGGTCCAAGAACAGCCCAACAATAGGTGATCCAGGGCAAAATCATGTTGACTTACTACTGATGTTTTCACCGCTACCGCATTACACATTGATAGCACAAAGAGTAGATTATTGGCTTAACTTCAAAATTGGGCATAAACAAAATCTGTAGAAAATGTTTAAAAAGAATGCCATCCCTCCACCGCGCTTGAAAAAAAAAACATGTAGTAGCCCGGTTGACTGTAAAACAGAACTAATTACGCCCCCAGAGGCAGTAAAGTTAGTTTTAAGAATGGAAAACGGCTGCAAAATTCTCCATACGTAGTTTACGCAGACTTCGAGTGCTATTGTTCCTTATGAAGGGCCAGCGCCAAAAAAACTTCGAAAAAAACAGTTTAATGAGTAATCATCAGATTTGTTCATTTGCCTTCATATTGTTAGGTCGGATTTGGCGCTCATTCAGCACCAGAATTTTTATAGAGGGCCTGATTCGGCTAAAGATTTAAGGCATGCAGCAAGCGGTAATGATTGTTCTAAAAATCTGAATTTATCTGAAATTATAAAAGACGCGCTAAGACCAAGAACAGTATGACTCAGCCACACATTGTTGGATTTGCGGTTAGAACTCATGAGGGAAACCAATCCAAAAGGTGGGCCCTTTGGGGGCCAGCGGGTAAGAGACCATGATCACATTAGCGGGAAAATTCAGAGGACGGCGCATAACAAATGCAATCTTCAACTAAAGTTTGACCCAAAGACATGGAAACTGCCCATCTTCTTTCACAACTTGCGAGGTTACGACCTCATCTTATATTGCAAGCAGTAACCAAAAGCCTTCAGGGTAGCATGCATTGCACATTCATCAGAAAGTACATTTTTTTCACTTTAAATAACATGTCTTTTTATGACTTATGCAAACACATGATGGGGTCATTAGAGTCACTAGTATGTCCTTAAAAATCCTGCCAATAACGGAAGAATATTTTGACCCACTCTCGTTAGAAAAGGGCGTTTACCTTATAGTACATGAACAGTTGGGAAAGGTTTGACGAAGATACACTTCCGCCTAAAGGCGCGTTCCCTTTTCTAGTCTTAGAGGAAAAGGGCATCAGCGACTTCCCATTACCAGCAGCTCAAGATGCGGGCAGAAGTTAGAGTGTAAAACGATGGGAGACTATCATACTCCTACTTGATGGGCTGATGTATGTTTTTTGGGGGATTTTTTTAAAATTACGAAAGACCTGCATGAAAATTACGCGGGACCCTCGCTTTTTTACCCTTTCTGCGCCTGGGAGACTGGGATGTTTCTTAAATTTTTATGGGTACAGTTGTTTTTGTTGCCCTAAAAAGATTCAGTGATTAAAAACGGATTGGGGAGGAAATTAGTATGGCGTCGATCTTAGTAAAGCAAAAAACAAATACTTGGACAACATGACCCAAATAAAAGGTCTAACTACCCATGTTTTAGAGCAAAAAAAATCGTATGGATGGGCAATGGCGCAATCACTTCCCTTACGAACTTTAAAAAGTCACAAAGACAATCCGAAAAATATTCAAAAGGCATTTTAAAATGGTTTGGGGAGCTGACGCCCGATCAGCAGCGTGGTTTTTTCTAGAAATTTATTTAGAAAATTTCCCCATGAACTCCATGACCGCATAATGACTACCTTAGCACAGAAACCTAAAAATGGCAAAAACGAACCACCTAAACTTGTGCCCAATCTTCGCAGCAAAAAAAAATTTGTCTGTCATTCAGGTTTTCATTTTTTTAAGACATGGGTTTTAAGTTGACAGCTGTTATTATAAATTTCTTTTGATCAAAAACGTTTGAAACCAAAAAATGAAAAACATGATTTAGAACTAAAACCCCAGAGCTTTAGAAAAAAAACTTTTTTAAGTTAATGAAACAAACTTTTCGGAAAGATATGGGAAAAACCGCACAAGGGAAAGATGTTAGTTAGTCACCCCGAGAAAACGAAACAATTAAAACTGTTCTAACCTAATTTCGGACTTGAATTTCTGATCACTTTTTTGGGAATATGAAAAAAAAAAAAAGTAAATTGACAAGCCCGTTTTATCGGGTTTTGTTTTTTAAAATTTTCAAAGCTTTTTTTGTTAATTTCTTTATGATACTTTAAACCCCCTATCAGATCCCGGTACTTTAACCGATACAGATTTTTTTGTTATAGAAACCTTTTGAAGCATTATAAAAGACTGGAAATCGAAGTGGGTAAAGGCATGCAGGGTGGTTTTTCACGTCCGATTACCCTAAAGATTCGCCTTTGCATTCATCCGTTAATAAGAAGGTTTTAGGAAGATGAAGGATGAATTATCTGGAAGGTGATCAGGGAGTATGTGGGGTTAAGGTAAAAATGTACAGTATTTCGAGCCAAGAGAAAATCATTAAGAAGCAAAGGGAATATCTCGCAGTGTTGTGCAGTCAAACATATCACATGACAACTACAAAGAAGCATTGTTTGGCAATAAGACTTTTCATCATGACAACGTAAAACTGCGATCTAATCTACATGAGATCAACACAACTGTTGTAACAAAGAAGTCATTAGATAGAACAAACACAAACGTGTGTTTGTTAATCCAGAGTTTTCATATGCAATAGGGCACTGGAGGGACCGCATAAACAGGGGGGTTTATATTTTTCATCAACTTTTATTATAAGATCAATCATAGCTTCATCCAATTCATTTAAATCTTTTCTCATGTTTGCTTGATGCGTTCGAATTTTTTTTATTATTTCAGATATTCTTTTTCCATTTGGGGGTTTGAGTTGTAGGTGATCTGGATGGTTTAGCATGCATTGATTAATCCTCAAAAATGTTCCCTAATAGCATTACACGCATCAAATGATTCCCGTATCATTTTCAAGGTCTCTTCCTTTACCATTCTTGTTTCGTTCTGCACTTCCTTCTGAGCTTTCATTTTAAACTCAAATATATTTACGTAAATTAATTAAAGCGGAACTGTGTCTGGTAGGATTATCTGCAGTTCTTCCTTCACAAAAGATCTTTGAGGAGCCGGTTGTTTTGTCGTGTCAGTTTCTCGTAAATAATACACGGGCGGATTCATCTTTACAATTCTTTTTATTTCATACGGATCAAACACTCCAAACGGATCTGTTGCCCTGATGCGAGTGTCCCCTTCTGCTTCCCCGGTAAATAAAGGTACCTTACTTTCAAACCAAATGGTAATAGTTTGCTGGTTGTGCTAGCGTCTTCAACAACATTTATTGTTTGTTTTTGATTGCTTGTACTGGTTTTAGCCCTTTAAATTCTTCATTATTCATTGCGCGCAAAACTGAGGGCAGTCTTCTAACCCATTCTGTGTTGCAGAGAATTGTCAATAAGCTCTCTGTGATACTGGTAGGAAAAAAGTCTTTCAGCTAACTGTTTGTTAAAGTTTTCAACTAAAGCCTGTGATCTGTGAACTCCTGGAATGCCTCTTTTAATGGTAACTCTATGTTTTAACATTAATTGATTCACTTGGCCTTTAAATTCTTTCCCATCATCGACTTGAATCATGCGAGGATAAGTTAAGGGGCCCCGTTGGTATATCAGTTGTATGGCAACAGCAACAGCAGAAGCACTCTTTTGTGTTAATGGTTCCGCATCTTTGTATCTTGAAGCTATGTCAATGACTGTGAGTGCGTACTTAAATCTTTTTCGTCTATCGTATCATGGGTGTAAATATAGAAGGTCCATTTGATGGGTGTCGTTCGGTATTGTATTCACAAAGTGTGGTCTCGTATTCGTCTAGGTGCAGGTAAATAAATTTGCCAAATCGCTTGTTTAGATAACCATTCCTTCGCTGTTTGTTCACTGACTCCCGCTGCTTGGCTTAGCTTTTTAATTGCCGTGATTCCCTTCCAATATCCTTTTGGTGAATAATAGATTTTGTTCATTTTTATTCAGCCAATATTATGTGCAATAAAATACACAATGGTCATACCAAAGATAACAAACACGATTTCTTGCATCTTTTGTTTTTCTGATGGTTTGATAAAAGTCACTGAATTTTGGTGGGGCAATGTCTCGATTGGCTCGCCTGTTACAAGATAATATTCTTTATTGCCTGGTCAACGTCTTTAAATGTGTAAGCTGCATGCCCCTGTTTTTTCAGTTTGTTAATTAATAAATCTAACTGCTCAATTCTCTGCTTTTCATAGCGATCTTGTGCTGCAGCTAGTTGCTCCATAGCTTTGTTATGTCTTTTTCTCTCGCCGTCGTCCCGTAGTTTACTAAACGCGTAATTACTTCCGCTAAAAGCAAGCGCATTCACCACAGCGCCACCTATCATCATTACGAGTGAAGCCATTTTTATAAATGTATTTTTTATTTACATATTTATACTGTCTGGAATTATTCCTTGCTTGACTAGAAATCTTCGTGGCAAACGAAGCTGCAATGATAGCAATCAGCTTTGCTGAATCCTCAAAGTCTAGTTTGCCAAGATCTGCTGGTTTAATTCTTAACAGGCTTTTACCAAGCATTGTGTATCCTATACTTAGACCTCCAATAACAGCAGAATGGTATACAAGATTGGCAACAGTCTTTTCGGCGCTCATTTTAAAAAAATAAAATAATTACAATTAATAAAAAATATGAACAGCGATGATCTATAAACATTCCTGAACCTATGATTACAAATGACCAGGTTGATGAGCAAGCTATTATGCCAAAAAAGAAAGACTGTATTCTTTGGCAGCATGTGGAAAAACAAAACAGTTCCTCGGAAATGAATTCAGCATAGAACAGATTCAACAGATGTCGCCGCAAGACATTTTAAAGTATCATAACAGGTATGAAGCGCAACTTGGATCAAGAATGGTAAAAAGTGTAGGGCAAACGGTTCTTGTTTGTACACTAAAACTAGTCAGTAGATTTGCTCCCATTGATTCTGAACAAGACTTTATGTATGATTTAACGCAGGATCCAGTTTAACAAAGTCATTAGAGTCTCTAGGATGTGATTTATACTACAGATTTGGAACATTGTTATCGCCATTAATCATGGGATTAATTACTTTTAATCATATAGATTTTATTTCCCTTAAAAATGACCGAGCCAGAAAATCATCAGAATCAGAATCAGAAAAACATGAATCAGGTGAAAGTGGTCACTAAAACACCTCATCCTGGACGCATTGCGGCAGGAAAAAAAATAGCTGAGTGGAACAAACAAAAAAAATTACAGTTACAATCACAGAATATAGCTCATAATGAAACATAACGCCGCCAACAGTTGTTTCAATGTCGGCTATAAAAACACCGTTGATTCAAGGTCTACACCACCAAAGTCTTCATGGAATATTGAACTTAAAAACTGTTGTCATTTTTGGCGCCCTTGCTGCTGTTGGGGGCGGTTATTACGGTTATAAAATATATAAACAGCAACACCAAGAACCAAAGTCCAAACAATCTCAACCACTAAATACAAAAGACGAACACAACAGCACGCAGGAACGCCAACAACAAAAGATCATTTTGATCCATTTCAGATGCAATAATATTTTAAATTTTTTTTAATAAAATAGATCATGGCGGATTATATTTGTTTAAAATGATGAAGTCAATAAATAAAGACATGGAGTCTATAAAAGACATTTCCATAGACCAGAATTGTAATCAATGCGGTTGCTTAGGATGTAAGAACTTCATTAAGATCTATGCTGACCGATTTCACACCAATGACACTGAGCAAGACATCCTCAACGATGACGCGTTTTTTGAGGCGTGTGTGTGACTATATTAGGCATCTACTATTTAAGATAAAAACATAGATTGTATTTTTTTTTTTTTTGATAATTATAAGATAACTTGAATAAGAACTTGGTTGTACTTAGAGGTGACTTAGTTATGATTTAGGTTAACTTGGGTAAGAACTTGAGGATGACTTGAGGACGACTTGAGTAAGAACTTAAAAGTGACTGGGGTGACTTGAGGATGACTGAGTAAAAACTTGTGAATGACTTGAGGATGACTTGAGGACAACTTCAGTTAAGAACTTAGAAGTGACTTGAGGATAACTTGAGGACAACTTGAGTAGAACTTGTGGATGACTTAGAAGTGACTTGGGGTAACTTCAGTTAAGAACTTAGAAGTAACTTGAGTGTGTGCATGCGTGGGGTGGGGGGGCAAGGCAGGGTAGGGTGGGAGTGGGAGGTGGGCGCGCACCTTTGATTATTTATAAGAAACAGATGTCCAGAATATGATATAGTTATTATCAGTAAAACACAACAATGACAGCAGGCGACAACAACAACAATAACAGCATATATACAAGCACGATCGCACGCACACACACAAGATAGGAGGTGCTTGCATGGAGGAATGGGAAAGGGTTTTATGGTTCGGCGCTTGAGCGCTGTAAATTCAAAACGGCTGTCGGTCTCTCTGTCAACTGAAGATTATTCAAAGCAGCCACCAAGTGCATTTATCAAAAGCTTGATTTAATAAACAAGACAGTTGAATAAAGTACACTCTGTGGCCGCTTGAAAAAGCAGCCAAAAAGTTGAAGCAGGACGTTGAAGCAGTGAAGACAGGCAGTGAAGCACAGCATGTCTAAACAGGCAAACACAACAGCAAAATGTCATTTCACTATATACAAAGTCATGGGGCAGCAACAAGAATGCAGTGAATCAGCAGTGTTCCAATACAGGTTGACCTATTTGAGCGCTACAGGCAGTTGCGCGACCTACTTCAGTGTTACAAGCAATGACAAGTATTGCTATGCTTCGCTGGTTCTACTCTTGCGATGATTGCTGTGCATTGTCGGGAACCATTGATACGGGTATTTTCTCAGCCCAGTAGTTCCGAATCTCCTCGCTGCTCTCAAACATTGCATGGAGCTCCTTTTTAAGGCGGAAGATTTCATAGAAAGACAGCCAACTGTGCTGAATTTGGATATGTATGGTTGCAACAACGGGCTATCTCTCTCAGTCTCCGTGCATATGAAGGGCTAATTCCAAATTTCCTTCAGCCATTCATCCTACGTTTTACTGTGAGTCCCTTTCCTTTCTTCCACCTCAAAAAACTTGAAAGCAACTTCTAAAAGCCCCCTGTATTGCAGGTTAAAAGCCATTGTGGTTGCTTCTTGTCTTGCTAGTTGTCTATATCCTTCAATCAGCTTTTGAACAGCACTTTGCGATGATGTAATTTCTTCCAGATTGAAAAAGAACACTTCTTTTCTGACTTTCTTCTGCACATCAACAATTTTGGACTGTAAATACTTGTGTAGTTCATTTGGATTCCTTGCTGTTTTGGATTTCTTTGCTTTTCCTCCATACAAGGCGGTGAGTTTTCGTTTGGGTTGTGGAAGAAGTTTAGGTAGTTTCTCACTTGTAGATGGGCCTGCTGTTCTAAGTTCATCCAAAACATGAAGAAATTGAGAATGGTACTCAAGATGTTCTTGAAGTATTGTCAACTGAGAAATACTCCACGCTCTTTGTTTTGTCATGATCAAAATGCTACACTATGTAATCACCAACCCAAACTGAGGCTAACAAAAGTCAAGCACTTTTCTCACTGAAAATTACACACGTCTTGACACACGACGCCACCAAGAAGAAGACAAACAGCTAAGGCCGGTTGTCAACGACAACAACAGTGCTGGGGCGGATGTGACGTCTTTTTACTATCACATGATTAAATCTTGGCTTATGGTTGGTGAATGTAAGAAACATGTCTAGATTTGTTTTGCCTCAGGCGGGAATCCTTATTGCACCTGCCAAGTCATAAGGCCCAACAGCACAAATTAAGTGATCAGGTGTCAACCTAATGGCGGGTCTTTGCAGTATTCTGATAGTGTGGATTCCTTAGGCAGGTCGACAATTAGCAATTACCTGCTACACCGTTTGTGTATGGGTGCGTTCAGTGACTGCTGTTTTTCCCCTACGTTACTCTATGGGGATGTGTTCAGCCACTGCTGCTTTCCCCTACGTTACTCTCTGAAAAGTTTGTAGATAATCGTTATTTTTTTGGTTATTGAAGTCTTACTTGTCAGAGAACAGGAAAACACCGATTCTGGAGTCGCCCGGTTGAGACCGGGTGAGACCGGGTGAGCCAGAATCGGTGTTTTCCTGTTCTCTACTCTCTCTCTGTCTCTCTCTCTCTGTCTCTCTCTCTGTCTCTCTCTCTGTCTCTGTGTGTCTGTCTGTCTGTCTGTCTGTCTGTCTGTCTGTCTGTCTCTCTGTCTCTCTGTCTCTCTCTCTCTCTCTCTCTCTCTGTGTCTCTGTCTGTCTGTCTGTCTGTCTGTCTGTCTGTCTGCCTGTCTGTCTGTCTGTCTGTCTGTCTGTCTGTCTCTCTCTCTCTAGCATTCGAAAGTTAAATCACTTTTTCTTCGCTGTCTCTCTTTCGTGTGTGTGTGTGTGTGTGTGTGTGTGTGCGTGCGTGCGTGCGTGCGTGCGTGCGTGCGTGCGTGCGTGCGTGCGTGCGTGCGTGCGTGCGCGTGAGCGCGCGCGCGTGTGAGGGAGAGAGAGAGAGAGAGAGAGAGAGAGAGAGAGAGAGAGAGAGAGAGAGTGAGAAAGAGAGAGAGAGGGGGTGTAAGAGGAAGAGAGTGAGAGATGCTGTTTATAAGTGTTCGGTTGTTATATTTTCACAAAGTTTGGTTTTTGAGGTATGCTTTATAACATCCGAAGTATAAATGTGCATTAATAGTTTTGGTATATACGACCGCTTGAATTTTACGCCTTAAGAAAACACAGCATGTTTCTACTCCTCCTCCTTGCCCATTAAAAAAAAAGTTCTTCACATAATTATATGTTTGGTTTTTGTTGTTCCTGCAAGTGCATGACCTACATTTTCTTTATCAGATTCTTTTTCTTTTTTTTCTTTTCTTTTTCCTGTTCTCTGGCGTTAGTGTTCTTGACACTGTTTCTCACTAAGCTGTTTCTTTTCTCACTAAGCTGTTACTTTCACTTGCTGTTTTCTCACTAAGCTGTTTCTTTCACTTGCTCTTTTCTCACTAAGCTGTTTCTTTCACTTGCTGTTTTCTCACTAAGCTGTTTCTTTCACTTGCTGTTTTCTCGCTAAGCTGTTTCTTTCACCTGCTGTTTTCTCACTAAGCTGTTACTTTCACTTGCTCTTTTCTCACACTTGCTGTTTTCTCACTAAGCTGTTTCTTTCACTTGCTGTTTTCTCACTAAGCTGTTTCTTTCACTTGCTGTTTTCTCACTAAGCTGTTTTTCACTTGCTCTTTTCAACTTGCTGTTTTCTCACTAAGCTGTTTCTTTCACTTGCTGTTTTCTCACTAAGCTGTTTCTTTCACTTGCTGTTTTCTCACTAAGCTGTTTCTTTCACTTGCTGTTTTCTCACTAAGCTGTTTCTTTTCACTTGCTGTTTTCACTAAGGTTTCTTTCACTTGCTGTTCTTTCTCACTAAGCTGTTTCTTTCACTTGCTGTTTTCTCACTAAGCTGTTCTTTCACTTTTGTTTCTCACTAAGCTGTTTCTTTTGTCACTAAGCTGTTTCTTTTCTCACTTAGCTTTTCTCTTCTCACTAAGCTGTTTCTTTCACTTGCTGTTTCTCACTAAGCTGTTGCTTTTCTCACTAAGCTGTTTCTTTGCTTGCTCACTAAGCTGTTTCTTTCCACTTGCGTTTTCTCACTAAGCTGTATCTTTCACTTGCTGTTTTCTCACTAAGCTGTTTCTTTTCACACTAAGCTGTTTCTTTGACTTGCTGTTTTTCACTAAGCTGTTTCTTTCACTTGCGGTTTTCTCATAAGCTGCTACTTTCACTTGCTGTTTTCTCACTAAGCTGTTTCGTTTTACTAAGCTGTTCTTTCACTGCTGTTCTCATTGCTTTTTCACTTGCTGTTTTCTCATTGTTTCTTTACTTGCTGTTTCTCTCTAAACTGTTTCTTTCACTTGCTGTTTCTCATAACTGTTTCTTTCACTTGCTGTTTCTCATTGTTCTTTCACTTGCTGTTTTCTAATTGTTTCTTTCACTTGCTGTTTTCTCACTAAACTGTTTCTTTCACTTGCTGTGTTCTCATTGCTTCTTTCACTTGCTGTTTTCTGATTGTTTCTTTCACTTGCTGTTTTTTCACTAAGCTGTTTCTTTCACTTGCTGTTTTCTCTCTAAGCTGTTTCTTTTCTCACTAAGCTGTTACTTTCACTTGGTGTTTTCTCACTAAGCTGTTTCTTTTCTCACTAAGCTGTTTGTTTCATTTGCTGTTTTCTCACTAAGCTGTTTCTTTTCTCACTAAGCTGTTTCTTTTCTCACTAAGCTGTTTCTTTCACTTGCTGTTTTCTCACTAAGCTGTTTTTTTCACTTGCTGTTTTCTCACTAAGCTGTTACTTTCACTTGCTGTTTTCTCACTAAGCTGTTACTTTCACTTGCTGTTTTTTCACTAAGCTGTTACTTTCACTTGCTGTTTTCTCACTAAGCTGTTACTTTCACTTGTTTGGAGTTGTGTATGCTCTGCTCTAGTGTCTGTAATGTCATTTGTAAATAGTACTGTGACAGTATTTTACACCGACAGTGTGTGGTGTG
>JAFLJL010018398.1:15000-16731 GCA_018398815.1 Conus ventricosus | reverse complement strand
GTTTCAAAACGGAGTGACTGAGGGCGGAAAATGAAGCAAAATTAAGAAAGAGAGGGGGTCAGTTATCGCCAAGGACATAGACAAAGTACAGGACAAGACACCGTGTGTCTATGCCCTTGGCGGTAACTAACCCCCTCCCTTTCGAAATTGTATTGTCAGCACATTCTTCTCTGGTACCTTGTAGTTGCCTAGAATCATTTTCCTTCGTGTTCTGTTTTGAACTAATTACAATATTGCGTCTGTTTTCATATCTATTATTCTGTACGTAATTAGATCATCAGCAAACTGTGTGTAGAGGGGGGGGGGGGAGAAGAGAGAGACAGAGGACAAGAAGAAGGAGGAGGGAGAGGAGGAGAAGAAGGAGAAGAAGATGGAGAATGGAGAGGATACGAATACGACAGTCGTAATTGGAGAGAGAGAGAGAAAGAAAGAGAGAGAGAGAGAGACGGACAGACAGAGACAGACAGAGACAGAGACAGAGAGAGACAGAAAGGGACAGAGACACAGAGAGAGCCGGGGAACGAAAGGAGAGGGGAGGAGGGATGGGGGCAGATAACTTTCGGACAAAAAGACAGAAATGACGTAACAAGTGCACGCACAGATGAGGCAGTCCACAAACATCTAAGCTCACCGCAAAAGCAGCCTCGAGAAATGTGTCTTCAAACTGAAGTCTCCGTACACCACACAAGAGTGAATAGAGGATATCCTCAAATACGAACACAGGAAAAGCTGATTGAAAGAGCCGAGCTTGAGCAGCATCGGTGAGTCAGTCACACAATGAGCGGAGCCTACCAACGAGTTGCAGTAACACTGTATATGAAAACAGTCATGCTCCAGCCGCAAACATAACATGGTCAAGCCATAGTCATGATTCCTCTTTCCTGACGAGTCAGGTACAACGAGCGAGTGCTCGCGCGCGTGTTCTTGGTGTAGGTGGATGAGGGGAGGGGGGAGAGGGAGGTGGGAGCGGGAGAGAAGGGGAAGGGGGAGGGGAAGGGGGATGGGAGGGGAGTGGGGATAGAGTAGAGGAGAAGAGACAAAGCCACAGTACTTTTCAACGCTACTAATCCGTCACTTCAAATTCTCCCAAAGCGTTTTACTCCAATCTCCCCCGTCTTCTTTTTAAGTAGAAAAGAAAATGGAAAGGATGTACGGGACCGGAATAGCTCAGTGGTAGAGCGCCGGATTCGTAATCTTGGGGTTGCGGGTTCGAATATCCGCAGGGCCGTTTCGGTACAGGGGGATTTTTCCCTCGGAGTTAACATTGGTTCTGACTCCATTCCCCACACAGTCCTTCAAATGAGACTATAAACCGAGGTTCCGTGTGTGAACGCACGTACAACATCTTGGACACACGTAAAATCCCATCACCAACTTTCGGAAGAGAAGGCCAGTTTGGCCGTTGGTATGGATGACACGTTACACATAGCATGCACCTTCCCCAACGATGGAGTATGGCTGCCTTAATGGCGGGATAAAAAACGGTCATGCACACAAAACTCCACTCCCTTTGTTGGGTAGATGGGATTAATCCCTGCCTGTCTATACAGGGAGTGTCCGCAAGAGTATCAGCCTGCGTACGCAGAAGAAGAAAAAGGACAGATGTACTTACAGGTAGAAGAAAAAGAAACACCCGAAGGTGCTGGGGAGGACCCAGAGAAGCACTGTCTTCGCCTGCCTTTAGAGCAGTCCTGTACCACCCTTGGAGGCCTGCGCTGTATTTTTTAGCAG
>JAFLJL010018398.1:0-2500 GCA_018398815.1 Conus ventricosus | reverse complement strand
ATTGAACTCGTTCACTTCAACTCCCCTCCACTACTGCATTGAACTAGTTCACTTCAACTCCCCTCCACTACTGCATTGAACTAGTTCACTTCAACTCCCCTCCACTACTGCATTGAACTAGTTCACTTCAACTCCCCTCCACTACTGCATTGAACTAGTTCACTTCAACTCCCCTCCACTACTGCATTGAACTCGTTCACTTCTATGGCTGCTTAAACATGTCGACGACCATGGAGGCTGCTTTGCTTAACATTGTGGCTGAAGTCAACTCCAGACAAAAAGAATATCCACTGGTGCGTGGTAGCTACAAAAGTAAAACTCTAGCCATAACATCCGATCAAGCCTGTGATGATGTGGTGTAAAGTTACAAGTGTAACTCCAAAAATGACAAGAAATCACTTTGAAAAACGTGGTTTGATTCCATTCGATTGTGTATAACTTACCGGTGACAGTCTACATTGTTTTCGTTTCGTTTTGTTTGTCAAATGATCCCTATACCTGTATTATGAAAAAAGACTCTTAAGTGTTCTATGACTTTGTCCTAGAGATATTCAGAATGTTCGATGTGCGAATCTTTTCAATTTTCTGATACTACGCTATGTGTTACGAAACAAAATCTGTATGTCTCCGTAGAAAGTGTTTAATCAATACACGTTCGTATCCCTCGACTTAGGTCTAATCTTTTCCAGTCGTATCTCACTCACTAGGGTCATAAACTGTGGGGTAGCATGGAAGGCTCAACGGAAGCAAAACAAGATGGCTGTCTTTCAAGAAGGCGTGTCACACAACACTTATAAACAGTCTTAAGAAGACGTGTGACAGAACACTTGTAAACATCCTTAGAAGAGGTGTCACACAACACTTATGAATAGTCTCCTTAAGAAGACGTGTCACAGAACACTTGTAAACAGTCTCCTCAAGAAGGCGTATCACAGAACACTAATAAAATTAAGAGTCTCCTCATGAAAGTGTCACAGAACACTTACAAGGTCTCCTCAAAAAGATGTGTCACAGGACACTTGTAAGGTCTCCTCAAAAAGACGTGTCACAGAACACTTATAACGTCTCCTCAAAAAGATGTGTCACAGGACACTTGTCAGGTGTCCTCAAAAAGACGTGTCACAGAACACTTATAACGTCTCCTCAAAAAGACATGTCACAGAACACTTATAACGTCTCCTCAAAAAGACGTGTCACAGAACACTTATAAAGTATCCTCAAGAAAGCGTGTCACAGAACACTTCTTTACAGCCTACTCATTTCTAATGATTTGTATGCGTGTCAAACACTTTTTAGACCAATCTTCAAAAAAAAATAAGATGTAAGGCACATCATTTGCGATGACTATTTTCATATGACGGTGGGGAAGATTCCACACGTTTCAAATTGTGTACAATATATATCAGCTTTGTGGGAAACTATATTTAATTCTTTTTTAACTCGCTTTAACCGGACAGAATTCAACCTTTGTTACAAAATAGGATGTAAAAAAAATGTTTCATCAATTTCAATTGATAATCATCTGACAGTAGTTCAGAAAACAGTAGCTCTCACTTTCGAAAGAATCATTTTGACACCTGTCTATTGAATGTTCTTTCTTTTCCAACGTGTGCTATGGAATCCTTGCATAAAAAGTTTCAGTTTTGCTTTCATATGACTAATCCTGTTCACGTAAATAAATAGCAGTATTCGCAAGACTACGAAATCAAAGGTATGGTCAGTTACCGTGTCAAAAAAAGGCTAAGTGGCAATCTTTCAAAGTTATGGCATCTCGCTCCCTAAAATAGTTTTTGAAATCTGTCGAAATGGCCACATATGATTTTGCTGAGTGAGGGTTTTTTTTTATCATGCACAAATTGCATCTGTCATCTCCGCTTTCTCCCATTCTGTCTAAATGGAACTTGGAATCTTCAATCTGTTTTGTTTCTTCCGTAAAAGCCCTTACTTGATGCTTTTCTTTCATTTCAGCTTGTCCCATAATCCCCATTCATCTTGAATCAGTTACGATTTTTTTGTTTGAGTGAAATGGCGATAGAGATTTAATGTTCTCTGTCTCTCTCTGTCTTTCTCTGTCTCTCTCTGTCTGTCTCTGTCTCTGTCTCTGTCTCTGTCTCTCTCTCTCTCTCCTCTCTCTCTCTCTCTCTCTCTCTCTCTCTCTCTCTCTCTCTCTCATACGCACACACACAGACGCACGCACGCACGTATGCACACACACGCGCGCGCGCACACACACGCACACACACACACACACACACACACATACACACACACACACACACACACACACACACACACACACACACGCGCGCGCGCGCACCCACACACACACAACACACACACACACACACACACACACACACACACACACACACACACACAGCATCAAAGAGAGAGAGAGAGGATTGGAGGCGGAGGTTAGTACGTTTGTTTAATATTTGTTCATCCCCTTCATATTTTCCCATATGTGTGGCAGCCTGCTAAAGCTCGTTAAGTGCCAAAT
>JAFLJL010018397.1:2500-12037 GCA_018398815.1 Conus ventricosus | reverse complement strand
CGTGTAGTAAGCAACTGCAACTCAGAGAATCATCATATCCGGGTGCATAGCTACTTTGTAATAATATTGTTGATTACAGTGAGATGGAGTGGATAGGTTCATTCCCATTTGGCTATGGTTCATATTTCTTTGTGAGACTTGTTCATGTAAATGTAGTTATGTTTGGAGCGTACATCACTTGTGTAGTAATGCACTGTGTGCGATAAGTGAGGATGGAGATTCCTCATGAGGTGTCAGGGTTTCGTGGTCATATTAGATTGTGCTTTTCATAGTAGTTGTGAAAAGAGACGTGGCAAATCCGCGGGGTAGGGGATTGCATAGGTGCACACAGAGGTTATCAGAAAATGAGTTGGAAAAAAAAAAAAAAAGAGCAAAGTGCACGTCAATGATAACCCTTTGGGGGTGATATTTACGAGTGATACATGCTGATAATTTGTAAACCGTTGTGTAAATAATTTTTCAAAAACTTGCACGTGTAGCTGGGGTGTCAGCAAATTCGGTTGTTGTTTTTTTTTGTACCGTTGTTTTGATACCAATGCTGACATAGCTTTGCAAGGGGGAAATTGTCACGGACAAAAATAAAAAAACCGAATTCGTGGTCAGTCGCCAGCCAGTTCAATTGGACATAAGTTCCAACCAAACTTTCTGGTCTCCAGGCAGACGACTTCAGTGGTGGGGTCCCCCCCCAATTAGGCACAGCGAAAGGCTATTTTTAGTCCTCACGGAGACAGCACCGTCCCTAGACAGACTGAGTGGCTTGACCGACGTCTCAATAGGTCTGGCCAAAACGGATCTCGGCGTCTGGGCAGACTGTTTCCCGTCAATTTACAAGCCCAGTGCCCACAGTTAAGCCAGACATCGCCGGTTGAAGTAGGAAGGGGGAAGGTATTGTGGGGTGGGGTGAAATCAAGCTAATTAATTAAATGACCCACTGACCCACAGAGAGCAAGGCCGGGTAGATGTGACTTTGACGATTTGAATGTCCAATGGAAATTAGAGGGGAGGTAACCTCAGTACAAGGGGGGAAAAATACGACCAATGGTACTCACCCTTTTGACACATAGGATGGGATAAGAAAGTGAGGGCAGGGAGAGAAGAGGAGAACGAAAAACAGAGAGAGAGGAAGAAAGGGTTTGGGTGTAGGCTCTGCATGAGAGAAAGGCAGGGAATGAGAGGAGGAGTGAAGAGAACCGAGTTGAAGCATTAGCACCAGATGAGTCTGCAGAGGAAGGATAAGGGAGATGTTGAAGAGAGAGAGAGTTGCTAACTGATGAAGAGAAAAAAAAGAAAAGAAAAAGAAAAGAAAGCAACCATGTCCATTTGATAGAGCAGACTGGAAGAGAGAGAGAGAGAGTGCAATGCGTTTTAAAGAAGGAAGAAAGAAAGGAGAACAGATCGATTTTCTGGTATCACTGTTCAATTGAACCGGGGTTCGAAAACCCCTTAAACCCGGCAGCGCCACTTTCATCAAGCAGAACCAAGGCCCAACACCGTAACCTGACCAGCACCAGCGGTCTAACCTGACCAGTGCCAGCAGTCCAGCCTGACCAGTGCCGGCGGTTCCAACCTGACCAGTGCCAGCAGTTGTGTCGCGACTGGTGTTTTTGAGGTGACAGTGAAAAGAAAAAAAAGAAGAAAAGGAAGACAGTTTATTCGTAAATATTTAAGATCACCTGGCCAGGTAAAAGAAAACTATTTATACCCGGGTTAGTTATGATGATTTAGATAAATGGTTTTGTGAAGTTCAAGGGAAAGAGAGAATGTTTTATTTTTTTTGACTCCATGCGCATTGATGTTTTCTTCTATGATTATTTTGTAGTAAAGTTATAGACTTTACTAGTGGTTTGATGTGACAAATGCATGATATATGAATGAGATCGTAAGCAAGCTGTGAGTGTGTTTGGGCTGTGCGCTGTCCTTCCTCCACTGACATACCCCGAGGTTGACAGACAGGAACTTCTAAATATAACCTGAAAACTGTAAGCTGCTTTGTGCGGAGAATATGTGGTGTGTTTCCCCGATTGTGTAAATGGAGGAAGCTTTTCTTTCGTAACGGGAAGTCTGAAATGCAAAAGATATAACGCGATCACAAACGGTTACCAACAGTGAACGAAGTAGAACGCTTCCATTTTCAAGAGAAACCGGTTTTTGTACTCCCAGTTCCTATAGAACAGGGAATACTTTACAATGGGAACGAAGAAATGTTGTCTGTGTGTCTGTCCGCGCTCAAAATGTGTTCCATTCGCTCCAGACAAAACTTCTGGGCCGATCTTTCTGAAAAAAAATGTGGGTATGTTTATTATGGGTCACGGATGATGCCCATGTTTTTTTTACCAGAATTACGTTACTAACGGCTGTAACGGACCAAAACGGCTTTTCTTCTTTATGGAATATCTCAAAAGTACTTGACCGATTTCTTATCTCAGTGACGAAATACGTTATGACGCATGTTTGATTGTGACGTTTTTATCACACGCGTATTCAAGATAAACTGGGAGCACGTTTATATGCTTTGCATTGTTTCTGTTACGTCGCTCAGAACATAACAGGGTCCGGTTTCTTGGAATAAACTCCCAATATCTTTGCGTAGTTCAAACTCTTTGTCTTCCTTCAAGGCATCTCTTAAAACAACCCTCTTCACCTGTCAACAGCAGTCCTTTCTTCCCTTCCCTTGCTCATCAAACTGATTCTGCGACTACTCTGTGTGTGTGTGTGTGTGTGTGTGTGTGTGTGTGTGTGTGTGTGTGTGTGTGTGTGTGCGCGCGCGCGCGCGCGCGCATGCTCTTGTGTCTGTTGTTGTGCGACAGTGTGTGTGGGATCATGTTTTTTGTGTGTGTGTGTGTGTGTGTTGTGTGTGTGTGTGGTGTGTGTGTGTGTGTGTGTGTGTGTGTGTGTGTGTGCGTGCGTGCGTGCGTGCGTGCGTGTGTGCGTGCTTGCGTGCGTGCGTGCGTGCGTGCGTGCGTGCGTGCGTGCGTGTGGTGTGTGTGTGTGTGTGTGGTGTGTGTGTGTGTGTGCGCGCGCGCGCGTGGGTTGGTGTCAATATGTACCCTTTTTTGTAGATGCATGGTACTTATTGCAATATTCATCTTCTTATGGTTTCATCTATGTTTCTTTAATCTTTTCTGTATTTGTAAGCGCTTGGTCTTATGATGTAAGATTATGCGCCATAAATCATCATCATCATTATTATTATTATTATTATTATATCATTATCATCATTATCATTATTATTATTGCAACATTTCCGTTTATTCAGGATGGTTGAATTCATTGCTTAATAGTGAATGCTAGTCTGAATATAGACTAGTTCAACTCTGAAGGCCATCTGTAGATAGTGTTCTTTTTGCATTAATGCGTTCTGTGGGTCTGACCAAAGATAGTTCGCCCAGTCTTTGGTCTGACTCTTTAACGTTCAGTTTCAGCGTCATCAATGAGGTGTCACTGCGAGAGGACTACTAGTCCATATACGCTACAACCACAAAACGCTCTAGTATGCACAGATGTTAGGGTTACTGTTAGACATTGAATAAATGAAAGAGGTTGCAGACACTCTGGCTAAAGAGGGAGCAACAAAGAAACAGGAAGACAGGTCCACATCCCTCAAGGAAGCCAAGACAGTCATCAAAGCCAGACAGCAGAGCAAGTGGTTGCAGGAACATCCACGTTCCAAAGACATGACCCGTTGTTGGTGCCCATATGGTCGCCGGCCATATGGTCGCCGGCGACCGTATGGGCAGGGACTTCGGGGCCCGTACGGTCGCCAGTTGCCCATAAGGTCGCTGGCGACCGTACGGGCATTGAGTGTAGATATTTTCTGCAGTGAAAATACAGACGTGTCGACTTAGTAAATATATGACCTGTAATATGAAGTGCTTCTCTCTCTCTCTCTCTCAATCTCTCTCTCTCTCTCTCTCTCTCTCTCTCTCTCTCTCTCTCTTCTCTCTCTCTCTCTCTCTCTCGTGTGAGTGGTGTGTGTGTGTGTGTGGGGGGGGGGGGGGGGGGGGGGGGGGGGGGGGGGGGGAGGGGGGGGGGGGGGGGAGGGGGGAGGAGGAGAGGGAGACTTAGTAATATATGACCTGTAATATGATAGTGCTTCTCTCTCTCTCTCTCTCCTCTCTCCTCTCCTCTCTCTCTCTCTCTCTCTCCTCTCTCTCTGTGTGTGTGTGTGTGTGTGTGTGTGTGGTGTGTGTGTTGTGTGTGTGTGGTGTGTGTGTGCGTGCGCGCACGCGCGCGCGCACGCACGCGTGTGCGCGTTCGCATGTGTTTCGTTTCATTGGTATACCTGAAGATGGACGACGACAAATAATTTATGATTGCTGCAGTCAGAAATCGACTGTTTCTTTGGGACAAGTCTGATAGAACCATTTCAACAGAGGTATGATTGCTGCAGTCAGAAATCGACTGTTTCTTTGGGACAAGTCTGATAGAAACCATTCAACGAGATATGATTGCTGCAGTCAAAAATCGACTGTTTCTTTGGGACAAGTCTGATAGAAACCATTTCAACAGAGATATGACTGCTGCAGTCAGAATCGACTGTTTCTTTGGGACAAGTCTGATAGAAACCATTTCAACAGAGATATGATTGCTGCAGTCAGAAATCGACTGTTCTTTGGGACAAGTCTGATAGAAACCATTTCAACAGAGATATGACTGCTGCAGTCAGAAATCGACTGTTTCTTTGGGACAAGTCTGATAGAAACCATTTCAACAGAGGTATGATTGCTGCAGTCAGAAATCGACTGTTTCTTTGGGACAAGTCTGATAGAAACCATTTCAACAGAGGTATGATTGCTGCAGTCAGAAATCGACTGTTTCTTTGGACAAGTCTGATAGAAACCATTTCAACAGAGGTATGATTGCTGCAGTCAGAAATCGACTGTTTCTTTGGGACAAGTCTGATAGAAACCATTTCAACAGAGGTATGATTGCTGCAGTCAGAAATCGACTGTTTCTTTGGGACAAGTCTGATAGAAACCATTTCAACAGAGGTATGATTGCTGCAGTCAGAAATCGACTGTTTCTTTGGGACAAGTCTGATAGAAACCATTTCAACAGAGGTATGATTGCTGCAGTCAGAATCGACTGTTTCTTTGGGACAAGTCTGATAGAAACAATTTCAACAGAGATATGATTGCTGCAGTCAGAAATCGACTGTTTCTTTGGGACAAGTCTGATAGAAACTATTTCAACAGTGGTATGATTGCTGCAGTCAGAAATCGACTGTTTCTTTGGGACAAGTCTGATAGAAACCATTTCAACAGAGGTATGATTGCTGCAGTCAGAAATCGACTGTTTCTTTGGGACAAGTCTGATAGAAACCATTTCAACAGAGGTATGATTGCTGCAGTCAGAAATCGACTGTTTCTTTGGGACAAGTCTGATAGAAACCATTTCAACAGGGTATGAATGCTGCAGTCAGAAATCGACTGTTTCTTTGGGACAAGTCTGATAGAAACCATTTCAACAGAGGTATGATTGCTGCAGTCAGAAATCGACTGTTTCTTTGGGACAAGTCTGATAGAAACCATTTCAACAGAGGTATGATTGCTGCAGTCAGAAATCGACTGTTTCTTTGGGACAAGTCTGATAGAAACCATTTCAACAGAGGTATGATTGCTGCAGTCAGAAATCGACTGTTTCTTTGGGACAGTCTGATAGAAACCATTTCAACAGAGATATGACTGCTGCAGTCAGAAATCGACTGTTTCTTTGGGACAAGTCTGATAAAACCATTTCAACAGAGGTATGATGCTGCAGTCAGAAATCGACTGTTTCTTTGGGACAAGTCTGATAGAAACCATTTCAACAGAGGTATGATTGCTGCAGTCAGAAATCGACTGTTCTTTGGGACAAGTCTGATAGAAACCATTTCAACAGAGGTATGATTGCTGCAGTCAGAAATCGACTGTTTCTTGGGACAAGTCTGATAGAAACCATTTCAACAGAGGTATGATTGCTGCAGCATGGACAAACAATTGCAAAAGAAGTCGGAGGAGGTGGTAAGTGTTCCGTTGATTTTATTTATTTATTATATTATTCCACTAGAAACATTCCTCTCTCTCTCTCTCTCTCTCTCACTCTCTCTCTCTCTCAAGCTCCAAGCTATTTGTTCTTCTACCAATTGTTACTAGCGCCGAGTTTGTCTAACCTTTGCCGTCTGTCCTCGCGTCATTTACCCTCGTCGACCAACTTCCTCTCGAAGAACAGTATGAACGCTTTTACACACGTGCGTGCGATTGTGGATGGTTTGGGATGGGGCAAGGAAGATAGAGGGGAAAAGAGATGTAGTGGTGGCGGTTCGGTTTTCCCCCAGAACACATCAAGACCAATTTTTTCCCCAGGATTGTATTTTGAAAACACGGGTTAAGTCACCGCTAACTTCAGGTGACAAGACTGGTGGAGATAACAATTCGGGGATGTAGAACACACACACACACACACACGCACGCACGCACGCACGCACGCACGCACGCACGCACACACACACACCACACACACGCACGCGCGCGCGCACATACACACACACGTAAGCGCATATTCAAATAAGTCATTTATTCAAGGAATTTGTTTTGAAAGCCACTCAATCAATAGTAGACCAACTATGCATTTCTTCTTATAGCTAAAGTATCGATATGCTTCCCTCTGTCTCTGTCTGTCTGTCTGTCTCCCCCCCCCCTCTCTCTCTCTCTCTCTCCTCTCTCTTGTGTTTTCAAGATAGCCACGTGCTACTGAATATACACAGATTTATTGAACTTGGGACCAACGGACCAATGTGTGTGTGTGTTGTGTGTGTGTGTGTGGTTGTGTGTGTGTGTGTGTGGTGTGTGTGTGTGTGTGTTGACTTTACTGTCATCATATTTCTTTCTTCTTTTTTTTCCAGTTACATCACTCTGTCGATATTTCACAGAGAGAGAGAGAGAGAGAGAGAGAGAGAGAGAGAGAGAGAGAGAGAGAGAGAGAGAGAGAGAGAGAGAGAGAGCCGGGGAAGCAGTTCTCTCCTATCTTCGTTTGGTATTGTTTGCATTCTTTACATGGGATATTTGTCTCTTGGTGGTGGAGTTGGCACATTGAAGAGTGTTGGTACTGCACTCTAAATCAGTCAACAGTTTTTGCGGGTGTCGTCCATGAATTGATTGGCTTCAAATGCTCAGAACAAACAGAGCAGTTTGCATGAAGGTATGCAGCTGATCTTTACGCCTACAGTTCTGAACCCATTTCTTGCATCTGTAAAAAACAACAAAAAGAATGGTGAAACTCAGCCAGCGTCCTTCGCCCACTTGTACTGAATTTGGCACGCAGACAGGCTTGATTTCTTTTATAACTCTGCTTTGAGCATCTTATAGTAATTCTTTTAGAAGAGAATGGTATGCACCAAACGTTTCCCACCTTGCGATTCATGGTCTCACCCACCATCTTCGATTTTTTTTTAATTCTTCAATTGTACGCAAGTGATCAAAATGATTAAAATAGCGCAAACAAAATTCTTCTTCAGAGCCCATGTTCAGAGAGTACTGAGCGCCGCGCCTGTCAGCAGTGGGGAGACGCTTGCCGCTGGACTGGAGGAAGCCAGCGGGGGATGTTGTTTAGATTTCCGTCAACAAACCGTCACTGCCGTGTCAAACAACCGCATTCCACTCGCAGGGAAGGTTTTCCAGCGTATAGTAGGGTGTCGCCAGCTTTCAGTGAGCGGTCTGTTGTTTACTAATTGCGCACGTGCGCCACGCGCGCTCTCCTCCGGCGGCACACGATCCTACTTCAATGCTTGTTGTATGGCAAACTAATCGTAGGATGGTTTGTTGTATTTGATTGGTTCTGATTTGTTGCACGTTACTTGTATCAGTAATATAGAAAAGTAATTGATAATGAACAAAAAAAGGTATGTTGGTTACATTTATTGAACAGTATTTTCTACTGGCTTCTATTATGCACTGCACATGTACAAAACTACTGTTATCATCACATAGAAGTTGATCGATGATTAAACAAGAATAAAACGGGAAAAAAACCCGGAAAAACATTCAGTCTGCATTACAACTGTTTACAACATCAATAATTTTTAGTAGTAGACTACTACTACTCCTACCATTACAACTGCAACATATTTTTTCCTGCTTTGATTGTTTCCGATTTGTTACATGCTGCTCTACCAATCATGTACAAAAGAAAGGGATAATGAATTGAAAAGGGTATGTTTGGTGACATTTATTATGTACTTATGTGTATGAAACTATTTTTTACCACCACGACCCTTTCTGTACAGTGATTCTTTTTGATTTTAGCAAGAGCAAGATGGACGACGAAAGAACGCGATTGTGCCCTATCTTCATGAAACGAGACTAGTGATGAAAAGGCTTCTGTTCTCAAACAGCTTGCTGAAGGCCATTCTTGCACTATGAAGTCATAACAAAATATAACAATCTTGTTATTGGCAACTTTATGAGCAGGGGACGACTTTACGGGCATCAAAGTCCTTCTCGTATGGTCGCCGGCGACTTTATGGGCCGGCGACCGTACGGGCACCGAAGTCCCTGCCCATATGGTCGCCGGCGACTCTATGAGCCGGCGACCATATGGCACCAACATCCCTGCCCATATGGTCGCCGGCGACCATATGGGCCGCGACCGTACGGGCACCGAAGTCCCTGCCCATATGGTCGCCGGCGACTCTATGAGCCGGCGACCATATGGGCACCAACATCCCTGCCCATATGGTCGCCGGCGACCATATGGGCCGGCGACCATATGGGCACCAACACCCGTACCACCTGCTAACAAGATCAGAGCAGGTGGCCATCTTCAGGCTGCGGACAGGCCACAACCGCCTGAACTATCACCTCTTTACCAAGTTCAGGATCGGTCATCAGACCAGTGCCCAGGCCAGACCGGCAGTATGACAACAGCCATCTACTGCAGGATTGCCCGTTGCACTAAGCTCTGAGACAAACAGATATGGACGGAGCAAACATCAGTGGAGAGGAAGCTCTACGGTGCCCTTGGGGACCTACAGCGCACGGCATCATTCGTCAGGGGAGCTGGCGTTCCCATCTAGAGTGTTCGAGAAGAAGAAGAAGAAGAAGAAGAAGAAGAAGAAGAAGTGAATAGACAAATTAAGAAACAAATTGGGAAAAGCCGCTCTGTTTTAGTTTCAGTATTACAAAAAAAAAAAGGAGTTACTGCGTGCGGACTAGTCCATATACGCTACACCACATCTGCGAAGTTTTGAGTAAACACAACACATTGCGCAGGATTTCTTGTTGATGAATATATGGGAGCCGGAATAGCTCAGTTGGTAGAGCGCCGGACTCGTAATCTTGGTGATCCTGGGGTTATGGGTTCGAACCTCCGCCGGGGCGTTTCGGTACAGGGGGATTTTTCCCTCGGAGTTAACATTGGTTCTGACTCCATTTCCCATACAGTCCTTCGAATGAGACTATAAACCGAGGTTCCGTGTGTGAACGCACGCATAACATCTTGCACACACGTAAAATCCCATCACCAACTTTCGGAAGAGTAGGCCAGTTTGGCCGTTGGTAT
>JAFLJL010018396.1:10000-12349 GCA_018398815.1 Conus ventricosus | reverse complement strand
GTTACACAATAGGTCAAGGGTGTTTTGACACTTGTAGGTCGCCGTGAACTTTGTTAAAGTAAGGTAAGCGCTTTTCACCTGGAAATTCAAAAATTACGCACTGCGGACAGTTGAGCATCTTTCGCACAACGGGAAATATTACATCACAGGTCGGTCAGTTTATTGACTTGTCAGGGCGGGAAAAAGCGGAGAAAATCAGATACACGAACATGTCTGTAGGACCCAAAGAAATGCTATCGTCAATTGCCGAACAAACCAGCTATGAGCAATCCTGCACCCTCCTTTGAAGCCCATGTTGTGTTCACATAGGGTGCAGGCACGCACAGGGCATTCTGTTAAGACGTCAAGGGGCACAACTGCCTCTGTCTTAGAGACCTGCTGTCAATGTATCCATGTTGCTGTCAACATTGAACCATAACTCTAATATAAAACCATTCAGCCAGAGAAGAAGACTCTCGGAGTGAGTAAGGAAGACGACATGAGCGATCCGAGCTGTCAGTGCTTGTCGCATAATAACAAGAGAGGAATGTTGATCAAGCGAACGCTTGGCACGTTTCATTTGCATATGATGGTTATCCTGCTGGAGAATGTATTGTTGACATTGTATCTAAATGCACGGCCCCTTTCTCACCCACCCACCCACCACCCTTTCCCCTTCACTCCACTGTGGTTAGGTATTCATCGCACATCAGTAAAGTAGGCTAACTGTCTGTCTTGTCAAAAACTAATTGCGTCATCGGCCCATTAATAATTAACAGCCTACTTAAATAATTAACAACCTGCTTAAACAATTAACAACCTGGGTCTGTAAAACAAAAGGCGGGTCCTGTACTATGTCTGCTAGTATCCCTGTGTGTTTCTAATTCTGATAGCATTGCATTTCCACTGCGATTATGAATTTCATTCAGAAATTCAGCACTCAGTCGATATCGTAGTGATAGCGACGATCTTCATGTTAGACCGAACGAATATCTTATAATTATAATTATATTACTCTGCTATCTTGATTCTTTGGAACTGTGTTTGGTGTTCCACTGTGATAGCGACGATCTTCATTTTAGACCGAACAAATGTCTTATAATTATAATTATATTACTCTGCTGTTTTGATTCTTTGGAACTGTGTTTGGTGTTCCACTGTCTGTTACACCTATCGTAATGCTTTGGTTGTTTAGTATTTCCCTCTGTCCCTTCTCGGGGATTTATGTGCACATGCATAGGCAGCACTGTGTATGTTATGAATGGCCACACATCGAAACAGCTTGCTGAAAAAAAAAAATCAGTTAAGGGGTGGGGGGGGGGGGGGGGGAAGGGGGGGGGGGGGGGGAAGAGGAAGCTAAAGGACAGGCGAAAATAAAGAAAACTGCATATGATCATGCTATATTCATGACGTTAACGGAAGCGCGAGGCTCTCATTTCATACTTTATCGTCAGACAGTTATACAGTAACATACATATGTATGAAGAACTCTGATGCAGATTTCGGCTGGATGGAGGAAGCTGGGGGAGGGGTGGGGTGGGGGGGGGGGGGCATCTTACAATGATACGAGGTGTTTATTCTGACTGTGGATGAGTGGGCAAGTGTGTGCGCGTGCGCGCGCGGTGTGTGTGTATGCGAGCGAGAGCACGCGAGTGCGTGCGTGCGTACGTGCGTGCGTGCGTGTGTGTGTGTGTGTGTGTGTGTGTGTGTGTGTGTGTGTGTGTGTGTGTGTGTGTGTGTGTGTGTGTGTGTGTTGTGTGTGTGTGTGTGGTGCGTGCGTGCGTGTGTGTGTGTGTGTGAACGTGCGTGTGAGCACAAACAGACACAGAGTTCGGTGGAGAGAGAGAGAGAGAGAGAGAGAGAGAGAGAGAGAGAGAGAGAGAGGAGAGAAGAGAGAGAGAGAGAGAGAGGAGAGAGAAAAAGCTCAGATTCTTGTCACAAGATCGAGCCCAAACTCAGTCTCCTCTTGACACACTCCACCCCCCACCCCCCCGCGCGCCTTCTTTTCAGATGTTCATCTCCTGTGTCAACTAATGGCAGGCAGCATTTGGCTGTATCAGTCGTCGCTCTGCTGGATAACGTTACTTTCCGCACAGGTTTTCACTGGCCCCACTCTGTATTCCCAGAGTATTGACACAGAGATTGAGCCATCGTCCCTCTGTTTGTTGTCTCCGCTTCCCTGGCCATGGAAAATCTGCCCAGTCACACACACAAAAAAAGCCTATTTGGCAAACCCTCTTGTGCGCATATAATGTCATACTGGAGCTTACTGTCTATTCAAAAGTATTGCATGACTGAAAATGGGGATGATGGAAGAAATGCACATTTTGTAGTATTTGCTCATATTTCGTTGGAATTTTAAAAAAAAGG
>JAFLJL010018396.1:2500-5000 GCA_018398815.1 Conus ventricosus | reverse complement strand
TTATTATATATATATAATATATATTTTTATATAAATTATGTATATTATCTACTATCTACCCTTTATCTTCATCTATTATCGTGGGCTGATCCCCACTTTCCCTTTAAACATGTGGCTCTGAATAAAAGGAAAATGCTCCAGGATTACCAAAAGGGGGGGAGAGAAAAATGAATCCAGGGTGTAAACCCCCCGATGAAAAACCCCCAAACGGACTTGAAATGGCCCAAAATGGAATTTCCATGTGTCTGGGGAAAAGCGTTTCGCTACCCCCGTGGCTGAAGTCCACAGAAAAAAAGATGGGATGTGTGAAGACCCTTGAATGGCACGCGCACTGCATCGCAGATAAGAGTCGGAAGCCCAAAGGCCGGTTTTAAAACCACGTGCCAAGGACATCCACGCTGTTGGTTCGGAGAGGAATTTGCACAGGCCCCCGTGCCGGCGCCTGAAACTCAACCTGCCCGAGCAAACGAAAAATGAGATTGGAGAAACGGAGCAAAAAAAGTCCAAAAAAATCGAGCATGATAGGGAAAAGCCCTGGAAAAACCCCCCCCAATAGCCACATATGGGGACATTGGTTGCCACTGTAGAGACGCCTATGGGTAAAAACTACCCAAAGAGAAAAACCCCCAAAAATCCCGACGCCAAAAAAAGATGGAAAGATGGTCCAAAAGAACAACCCAAGAAGCAAAAAGAAGACCGCATGCCAGTGAAAAACAAGGCTTGGAAAAACTGTTGGGAAAACCTGAAAAGAAAAACAGGCCCTCAGCAAACGGAATCTGCGGGAAGAGAAAAGCAAAAAAAAGAAGAACAAAAGCGCTTCTTCAGGGACCCCCCCAGTTTGCCAGAACACTGTTTGAGCAGCCAAAATTGGGCCCTAAGGTGGGGCAAAGGGTTTCGGCGCATCTGAGGAAAAAATACTCTGACTCCAGAGCAAAAACACCCCTCGACATTCAAGGTTGGTGTGGCCAACCAACCTGGGGAAAAGTTCAAGGCAAACCCCAACGTTGGGGGGAAAAAAGAGGTGGCGACAAACCGAGCCCAATCATACCCGGGCCAGCTTTACAAGAATGTCCCCAAAGGTGCTGGGTGGCTCACAGGCTGCTGGATCGGGGTTTGGGGAAACCCGAAAAATCAGCGGCCCTGGATGCGGCAGATGGTGTGTACATCCCCAAAGAGCAAAACTCAAGTGACTCAGCCCCTTAGGCCAATTCCTATGAAAGTCGAAGGGAAAATCTTCTTCTCTGTCATGGCACAAGGGACAAGTCCCGATGGGAAAACAAGTATTGGATATGTCGTCCGAAAGGTGGCATCCAGGCGGGGTGGTGTGTAGAAACGCCCCATTTATCTGGGACGCAATCCAAAAAGCAAAAAAAAAAGAAAAGAGGACCTGGGCGTAGTGTGGCTTTATTTGGGAAAAAGCTATGGATCTGTGCCCCATGAGATGATACAGTTGGCTTTGAGAGTACCCTGTGCCAAAGAACATCGCGACTGCTAAGAGTACTTCAAAGGTTCTCAATGCGGTTCTTACCAAGGAGTACCAACTGATTGGATCAACTTGGAAGTGGGCATTGCAATGGGCTGTGCAATTTCCCCGATACTGTTCGTGCTGGCAATGGAACTCATCTTGAAAGCAGCAACAAACAACGCGAGACAAACAGACCTTGGCGATGGATACAAGATGCCCCCTCTCAAGGCCTTCATGGATGACACTACAGTGATTTCATCCAGAGAAGACGAGACACGTCATGTGCTGGAGAGGCTGGACGACATAGTTGCCTCATCAGAATGAAGTTCAAGCCAAAGAAATCACGGAGTCTCTCACTGAGGAAAGGAAAAGTGGCCGAATCTGTGGTCTTCAGTGTTGCCAACCAGGCCATTCCAACAGTCACAGAAGAACCAGTCAAGAGCCTTGGAAGATGGTATGATGATACGCTGAAAGACACACAAAGAGCAAAAGAAACCAAGCAGATGGCGGGAAGAAGGCTTGGAGGACCATTGACCAGTGTGGCCTCCCTGGCAAATACAAGGTCTGGTGTCTGCAGTTCATGCTAATACCAAAGCTCCTATGGCCTCTGATGATATACGACATCTGCACCGCACAGTGGAGGCAATGGAAGCCAAAATCAACAAGTTCACAAGGAAATGGCTTGGTGTCCCACCCTGTCTGACTGACATCGCGCTGTACTGTCGCCAAGCAAAGCTCAAACTACCACTGAAATCCATCCTGGAGGAATACAAAGCAGGGAAGATCAGACTTCAAAGCATGCTGGAGGACTCAGGAGACAAGGTGGTAGAAGCAATCAAGCCCCAGCTGAAGACAGGCAGAAAATGGAAAGTTCAAGAGGCGATGGATTCTGCAAAAGAAAGTCTCAAGATCAGAGAAATAACAGGACACACACAGACCAACAGACAAGGACTGGGGGTGACCAAAACTGAATGGTGGTCAAAGGCCAAAGGAAAAGCCAAAAGAGACATGATGATTCAGGAGATGAGAAAAGAA